>JAXIVJ010004964.1:2500-77970 GCA_036785665.1 Chirona hameri
CCCCCTGCCCAGAACCGCTCCACCGCCACCGAGCCGCCAGGCACAGTGACCAATGACGTGTTGGCGCGAAGATGGAGCAGCATTAACCCTATTTGTAACAGGCTCCTGGCTACCCTATTTGTAACAGGCTCCTGGCTACCCCTATTTTGTAACAGGGGGGGGGGCGGATTCCGCCCCCGGAGATCTCGAGATCTAACCGTCCGATTTTCAAAAATGAAACGGTGTTTCGTTCCTCTCAACACGATCTACATTTATAAATAATTAAAAAATATAAATTTGGGATAGGGGGGCAACAGGGGGGCAAAAACTACAAATTTTAGTGGTATTTTTGATCCAACATAGCTTTCATGTTTATCGACCGATTTTAACACAACTAATAGGAATCGATAGAGATTGAATCGAAAATTGATATATGACGGTGACGTTTGAAAATTCAAAAATCATAGGCGTGTGCAGGTCACTCAATATGGGGGGTGAAGTAAATGCGTAATAAAACCATTTTTGATGTTGTTTTTTAATAAATGAAGTGGTATGTGATTGAGACATTAGAAAAAAACAGTTATAAATCATATTCTTTGCCATAGGCGGTACCAGGTTAGTGAAAAAGGGGGGGTAAAATTGGGAAAAATATTAACCGCAGACAAGTTGCTACCCAGCACTATAAATATGTTACTGATCATAGATAGTTCCTTTTTGCATGTTGTACTTCATCATAGGCGTATCCAGGATCCAAACTAGGGCGGCGCAAGACCTTTGATAAGTGTATTATCCGCTATTATGATACTAACTAGTCAACAGTGACTATTTCACTTACAACTTCAATTAACATTGCTTACACGCCCTTTTTACCCTACCTGGACTCGCCTATTATCTTATAATCGTTCGTAGAGTAGCCTGTGGTGCGTGTTTCATCCGAAAACTGCAGTATGTTATGTCATTGTACGCCCATGCCTCTTAGATTCCTTGCAATATATGACTCCCTTTCTTCCATTCCTGAGCGCGCCTCTGCAAAAAATGACTTTATTCCCTTTTCTGGTCTCATATGTGCATATATTATTATAAGCTAAACGTATATTGCGCCGTTATCGCTGGCATGTCGTCATCACCATGCCAGTCACCCCCTTTCCATGTTCCTGAACACGCCCCTGAAACTCTATATGTAATAAATTATGCAAATAATGGAAGCAGAAGCTATCTTTTACATCTTCATAGCTATAAATGCCCCTTACATTGCTCTATTGGCTTCCGCCAAGCATTGAATACTTCCTGGAACCCCCCCCCCCCTTTTCAAGCCCTGAAACCGCCTCTGCCATACAATTTTTGTATGATATTTCAATAACATCATCTAATTTGCACTTGTTGCAATCACGGTAAGCCGATGTAACTCCTTCATGCTTGATGCAGTTAGGAAGAAACCGTGAAGATCGCATTTCCGTATTTTCGCCAAATGTCGCCTCCGAACCCACCCAAAACTGTGCCCTGGAACCGCCTCTGTTCAAGTTAGGAACTAAATTTTTTGACTCCAAATGCGGAGTTCAATTCTATGAAAAGTCTCAAAATTTCATGGGCCTGCTCCCAGCCGTTCTGGAGATATCTGCGAAAAAGATGAGAGGGGGGGGGGGGGCGGAATCCGCCCCCCCCCCCCCCTGTTACAAATAGGGTTAATTGGGAAAATGTCAATTATTTTCGTTGAAGCTAAGTTTAGGATTCGTTGGAGGATGGTTAAATCCTTATTCACCGTCTGCTACCCCCTCCCCCCCCCCCCACTCCGATGTTTTTCCTTGCTCCCCACCCCTCACCTACCCACCCCGGTCGCCTTTTGTAACGTCTCATTTTCCACTACCTTCGCCAGGTCCGTGCCCCGAGGGCTTCTTCATGGTCTTCAGCAAGCGCGAGCAGCGGCTACACCTGCGGCTGCCCTCCCGGCTTCCTGCTCGTGGCTGAGGTCAACCGCTGCATCCGCGCACGGACCGCTGCCGTCACTGTGTTGAGAACCTGTACGCTGGCCGGCCGACGGCCAGTACTACCGGGTAGGAGGCGTCACTGTGTTGAGAACCTGTACCGCTGGCCGGCCGACGGCCAGTACTACCGGTAGGAGGCGTCACTGTGTTGAGAACCTGTACCGCTGGCCGGCCGACGGCCAGTACTACCGGGTAGGAGGCGAGTGGTCGGGGAGCTGACGCGTCACTCTGTGGCGGACTGTCTGTCTGTCTCTGAACCAGGAGCGAATACACAGCCCCGTGACTGTCTATCTGCTGCATATCTGTCTGTCTCTGTACCAGGAGCGAATACACGGCCCCGTGACTGTCTATCTGCTGCATATCTGTATGTCTGGGTGAACCAGGTGGCGCGTGGCGCGGCGACTGTCTGCCGGTATGTCTCAATATCAAAAGACCCTGCGACTGTGTCTGTGTGTCTGTCTGTCTGTTCATCTGGAGCTGGCCCGTGGACACCTGTGTTTGTACATCAGGATCTGACCCGTGGCCCCCTGTGTCTGTGTCTGTGTGTCTGTCCATCAGGATCTGACCCGTGGCCCCCTGTGTCTGTGCGTGTGTCCAAAAGGAGCTGACCAGTGGCCCCCTGTGTCTGTCTATCAGGAGCTGACCCGTGTCCCCCTGTGTCTGTTCATCAGGATCTGACCCGTGGCCCCCTGTGTCTGTCCATCAGAATCTGACCCGTGGCCCGCTGTGTCTGTCCATCAGGATCTGACCCGTGGCCCCCTGTGTCTGTGTGTCTGTTCATCAGGAGCTGACCCGTGTCCCCTGTGTCTGTGTGTCTGTTCATCAGGAGCTGACCAGTGGCCCCCTGTGTCTGTTCATCAGGATCTGACCCGTGGTCCCCTGTGTCTGTCCATCAGGATCTGACCTGTGGCCGCCTGTGTCTGTCCATCAGGATCTGACCCGTGGCCTCCTGTCTGTCCATCAGGATCTGACCCGTGGCCCCCTGTGTATGTCCATCAGGATCTGACCCGTGCCCCCCTGTGTATGCATGTCTGTCCATCAGGATCTGACCCGTGGTCCCCTGTGTCTGTCCATCAGGAGCTGACCCGTGGCCCCCTGTGTCTGTGTGTCTGTCTGTCCATCAGGATCTGACCCGTGGCCCCCTGTGTCTGTGTGTCTGTTCATCAGGATCTGACCCGTGCCCCCCCCCCCTGTGTCTGTCCACCAGGATCTGACCCGTGGCCTCCTGTGTCTGTGTGTCTGTCTGTTCATTAGGATCTGACCCGTGGCCCCCTGTGTCTGTGTGTCTGTTCATCAGGATCTGACCCGTGGCCCCCTGTCTGAGTCTGTGTGTCTATTCATCAGGAGCTGACCAGTGGCCCCCATGTGTCTGTGTCTGTGTGTCTGTTCATCAGGAGCTGACCAGTGGCCCTCTGTGTCTGTGTGTCTGTCTGTTCATCAGGATCTGACCAGTGGCCCCCTGTGTCTGTCCATCAGGTTCTGACCCGTGGCCCCCTGTGTCTGTCCATCAGGATCTGACCCGTGGCCCCCTGTGTCTGTTCATCAAGATCTGACCAGTGGCCCCCTGTGTCTGTGTATGTGTGTCTGTTCATCAGTAGCTGACCAGTGGCCCCCTGTGTCTGTGTCTGTGTCTGTTCATCAGGAGCTGACCAGTGGCCCTCTGTGTCTGTGTGTCTGTCTGTTCATCAGGATCTGACCCGTGGTCCCCTGTGCCTGTGTGTCTGTCCATCAGGATCTGACCCATGGCCCCCTGTGTCTGTCCATCAGGATCTGACCCGTGGCCCCCTGTGTCTGTCCATCAGGATCTGACCCGTAGCCCCCTGTGTCTGTCCATCAGGATCTGAACTGTGGCCCCCTGTGTCTGTCCATCAGGATCTGACCCGTGGTCCCCTGTGTCTGTTCATCAGGAGCTGACCCCTGGCCCCCTGTGTCTGTTCATCAGGAGCTGACCCGTGGCCCCCTGTGTCTGTCCATCAGGATCTGACTCGTGACCCCCTGTGTCTGTCCATCAGGATCTGACCCGTGGCCCCCTGTGTCTGTGTGTCTGTTCATCAGGAGCTGACCCGTGGTCCCCTGTGTCTGTCCATCAGGATCTGACCAGTGGCCCCCTGTGTCTGTTCATCAGGATCTGACCCGTGGCCCCCTGTGTCTGTGTGTCTGTTCATCAGGATCTGACCCGTGGCCCCTGTGTCTGTGTCTGTGTGTCTGTTCATCAGGATCTGACCAGTGGCCCCTGTGTCTGTGTCTGTGTGTCTGTCCATCAGAATCTGACCCGTGACCCCCTGTGTCTGTGTGTCTGTCTGTCCATCAGGATCTGACCCGTGGCCCCCTGTCTGTCCAGCAGGATCTGACCCGTGGCCCCCTGTGTCTGTCCATCAGGAGCTGACCAGTGGCCCCCTGTGTCTGTGTGTGTATCTGTTCATCAGGAGCTGACCAGTGGCCCCTGTGTCTGTGTGTCTATCCATCAGGATCTGACCCGTGGCCCCCTGTGTCTGTGTCTGTTTGTCTGTTCATCAGGAGCTGACCAGTGGCCCCCTGTGTCTGTGTGTCTGTCCAAAAGGAGCTGGCCAGTGGCCCCTGTGTCTGTCTGTCTGTTCATCAGGAGCTGACCAGTGGCCCCTGTGTCTGTCTGTCTGTTCATCAGGAGCTGACCAGTGGCCCCTGTGTATATCTGTCTGTTCATCAGGAGCTGACCCGTGGCCCCCTGTGTATGTGTCTGTCTGTCTGTTCATCAGGATCTGACCCGTGGCCCCCTGTGTCTGTGTGTCTGTTCATCAGGAGCTGACCCGTGGCCCCTGTGTCTGTGTGTCTGTTCATCAGGAGCTGACCAGTGGCCCCTGTGTCTGTCTGTCTGTTCATCAGGAGCTGACCAGTGGCCCCTGTGTCTGTCTGTCTGGTCATCAGGAGCTGACCAGTGGCCCCTGTGTCTGTCTGTCTGTTCATCAGGAGCTGACCAGTGTCCCCTGTGTCTGTCTGTCTGTTCATCAGGAGCTGACCAGTGGCCCCTGTGTCTGTGTCTGTTCATCAGGATCTGACCCGTGGCCCCCTGTGTCTGTCTGTTCATCAGGAGCTGACCAGTGGCCCCTGTGTCTGCCTGTCTGTTCATCAGGAGCTCGCCCGTGGCCCCCTGTGTCTGTGTCTGTGTATCTGTTCATCAGGAGCTGACCAGTGGCCCCTGTGTCTGTCTGTCTGTTCTTCAGGAGCTGACCAGTGGACCCTGTGTCCGTCTGTCTGTTCATCAGGAGCTGACCAATGGCCCCTGTGTCTGTATGTCTGTTCATCAGGAGCTGAACAGTGGCCCCCTGTGTCTGTGTGTCTGTTCATCAGGAGCTGACCAGTGGCCCCCTGTGTCTGTCCATCAGGATCTGACCCGTGGCCCCTGTGTCTGTCTGTCTGTTCATCAGGAGCTGACCAGTGGCCCCTGTGTCTGTCTGTCTGTTTATCAGGAGCTGACGCGCGGCCCCCTGTGTCTGTGTGTCTGTCCATCAGGAGCTGACCAGTGGCCCCTGTGTCTGTCTGTTCATCAGGAGCTGACCAGTGTCCCCCTGTGTCTGTCCATCAGGATCTGACCCGTGGCCCCTGTGTCTGTCTGTCTGTTCATCAGGAGCTGACCAGTGGCCCCTGTGTCTATCTGTCTGTTCATCAGGAGCTGACGCTCGGCCCCTGTGTCTGTCTGTCTGTTGATCAGGAACTGACCAGTGGCCCCTGAGTCTATCTGTCTGTTGATCAGGAGCTGACGCGCGGCCCCTGTGTCTGTCTGTCTGTTGATCAGGAGCTGACCAGTGGCCCCTGTGTCTGTGTGTCTGTCTGTTCATCAGGATCTGACCAGTGGCCCCTGTGTCTATCTGTCTGTTCATCAGGAGCTGACGCGCGGCCCCTGTGTCTGTCTGTCTGTTGATCAGGAGCTGACCAGTGGCCCCTGTGTCTGTCTGTCTGTTGATCAGGAGCTGACCAGTGGCCCCTGTGTCTGTCTGTCTGTTGATCAGGAGCTGACGCGCGGTCCGTGTAACGACACGGAGCTGCTGATTCAGACTGAGGCCGGCCCGGTCTGCGGCTGCGGAAAGTACGCCGTCTCTGACCGGGTGTCCAGCTTCCTGGAGCCGACCGTACGCTGGCCTCTGGACGGACGCTGCTACCGGCTGAACGGCCGCGGAATCTGCCCAGAGGGACAGTGGTTCGTCTGGAGCAGCACGGACAACAGGATGCCCGTCTGCTGCCCCAGTCAGTACACTATACATATACACAAACACATACACACAAAGGCACGCACACACACAGACACACAGACACACAGACACACAGACACACAGACACAGACACACACACAGACACAGACACAGACACAGACACACACACACAGACACACAGACACACACAGACACACAGACACACACAGACACACACAGACACACAAACACACAGACACACAGACACACAGACACATACACACAAAGGCACACACACAGACACACAGACACAGACACAGCCACAGACACACACACACACGCACACACACGCACGCACGCACGCACGCACGCACGCACGCACGCACGCACGCACGCACGCACGCACGCACGCAGTACACACAAGGTGTCCGTCTGTTGCTCCAGTCAGTGTTCAAGGAAGAATTCGCATGCGTTCACTTGTTAACACGTGCTACATGTATGTGCTAGTTTTGACTTATGTGAGTTTGCTTGTGCTGATGAGAGTATTTCGAGCATCATACACGAGCCAGTAAAGCTGGCACGTTTTTTATCTCCAAAAACATGTTGTTCTTCAATTTCAGAAGATGAACAATTTGCCTAAAGCTTCATGCAGCTGCATGCACATTTCGGAAAAGTATTTGTTTCCCACATTAAATCGGTTTTAGAATCGTCCGCTGGGCATTGTATGACTAAGGACGTCGGGTTTCCCCTTTGACAGAATATCCTGGAAGTTAGACTGTGCCGTGTTACTTCACGGTCCGGCGGGGAGTTTATACCCTGTCAACTTCACTGTCCGGCGCGGAGTCTATACCCTGTCAACTTCACGGTCCGGCGGGGAGTCTATACCCTGGCAACTTCACGGTCCGGCGGGGAGTCTATACCTTGTCAATTTCACGGTCCGGCGGGGAGTCTATACCCTGTCAACTTCACGGTCCGGCGGGGAGTCTATACCCTGTCAACCTCACGGTCCGGCGGGGAGTCTATACCCTGTCAACTTCACGGTCCGGCGGGGAGTCTATACCCTGTCAACTTCACGGTCCGGCGGGGAGTCTATACCCTGTCAACTTCACGGTCCGGCGGGGAGTCTATACCCAGTCAACTTCACGGTCCGGCGGGGAGTCTATACCCTGTCAACTTCACGGTCCGGCGGGGAGTCTATACCCTGTCAACTTCACGGTCCGGCGGGGAGTCTATACCCAGTCAACTTCACGGTCCGGCGGGGAGTCTATACCCTGTCAACTTCACGGTCCGGCGGGGAGTCTATACCCTGTCAACGGAGTTTCAGTCGGTTGCGCTACACAATTTTGTAAAGTGGACTTTATTATGTCAATTCAAATTTAAAGGTTCGTTCACCTTCGGAAAATTTATCAGAACAGGATTTTATTATAGTTTTTTAATACAGTTTCTTTTTTTCTTTTCAAAAATGGTCCTACATCGTGCCAATTCAGGACAGAAGGTCGTAAATTATTAAGTTTATGGTGTGCGTTATTGGTCTGCGCATGCTCCATGCAGTGCTGGCACTTTCAGATGGTACGGTATATCATATATGCGCCGTATTTCTTCGCCAAAAAGGCAAATATCTTCGTCTGGAGAGTCTTTTCAGACAAGAACAGTTGCAGATAGGGATTTCTCAACACGGGCTACAAAACTGCTATTTCAGTTAAAAACCCTATGTTGAAGGTGAACTATTTCCTTTAATGCTAGACGTGACTTGTGCTCTTTTTTAGCTTATGTATTAGGAAGTGGTAAAATTTACACCACCACAAATAATACATTGATATCTGCAGCAATGAGTGAATGTGTTTGTCTCGCGTTTGCACAATTCTGAAGTTACTTAATAGTCCTCCTACATTCGCAGAGGGTCACTTCTTCTGGCCGGCGGACGACAAGTGTTATGAGGAGTTCACCCGCGGGCCGTGCGACAAGAGTAAGATGTTTGCCAGCGTGCTACGCAACTCGGTCTGCACGTGCGACGATCAGTGGGGATTCACCGTTCTGAACCCGGAGGACGGCACGTGCTACCTAAGGAACACGCAGGGCCCGTGTCAGTCGGGTGAGTACTGGGAACACGCAGGGCCCGTGTCACTGGGAACACACAGGGCCGGTGTCACACCTGACGAGGTGTCAGTACTGGACACCTGCTCCAGGTGACGGCGATACTGCGAGAGGATCAGAGACGATCTGACGATAAATCTGCAGATGTTCGGTGTAGGTATGCGAGATGACCCGGGAAAAGGCGAGCTAGGCTCAGTAGTAGTAAACACCGATTATATTTAGGTGCAATTATGCCTTATACAAACTATTTTATTTGGCCAAATCGTAGTTATGGGTGAATTTCGTGTCATTATCTGTATTATAGGTATGCCCATTTACAGGGTTCCTCTGTCCAGCTGCTGTTTTCAAAGTTCCTCTGTCCAGTTGCTGTTTTCAAAGTTCCTCTGTACAGCTGCTGTTTTCAAAGTTCCTCTATCCAGCTGTTGTTTCCTAGGCTCCTGTGACGAACTGTTGTTCCCTAGGCTCCTATGACGAACTGTTGTTTCCTAGGCTCCTGTGACGAACTGTTGTTTCCTAGGTTCCTCTGTTCAGCTGTTGTTCCCTAGGCTCCTGTGACGAACTGTTGTTTCCTAGGCTCCTCTGACGAACTGTTGTTTCCTAGGCTCCTGTGACGAACTGTTGTTTCCTAGGCTCCTGTGACGTACTGTTGTTTCCTAGGTTCCTCTGACGAACTGTTGTTTCCTAGGCTCCTCTGACGAACTGTTGTTTCCTAGGCTCCTGTGACGAACTGTTGTTTCCTAGGCTCCTGTGACGTACTGTTGTTTCCTAGGTTCCTCTGACGAACTGTTGTTTCCTAGGCTCCTATGACGAACTGTTGTTTCCTAGGCTCCTGTGACGAACTGTTGTTTCCTAGGCTCCTGTGACGAACTGTTGTTTCCTAGCCTCCTCTGACGAACTGTTGTTTCCTAGGCTCCTGTGACGAACTGTTGTTTCCTAGGTTCCTGTGACGAACTGTTGTTTCCTAGGTTCCTCTGTCCAGCTGTTGTTTCCTAGGCTCCTCTGACGAACTGTTGTTTCCTAGGCTCCTGTGACGAACTGTTGTTTCCTAGGCTCCTGTGACGAACTGTTGTTTCCTAGCCTCCTCTGACGAACTGTTGTTTCCTAGCCTCCTCTGACGAACTGTTGTTTCCTAGGCTCCTGTGACGTACTGTTGTTTCCTAGCCTCATCTGACGAACTGTTGTTTCCTAGCCTCCTCTGACGAACTGTTGTTTCCTAGGCTCCTGTGACGAACTGTTGTTTCCTAGGCTCCTGTGACGAACTGTTGTTTCCTAGGTTCCTCTGTCCAGCTGTTGTTTCCTAGGCTCCTGTGACGTACTGTTGTTTCCTGGGCTCCTCTGTCCAGCTGTTGTTTCCTAGGCTCCTCTGACGAACTGTTGTTTGCAGGATTCCGGCTTCTTGGCGTCCAGGACGGCCGGAAGGTGTGTGACTGTCTCCCGGGGGAGTTCTATCACGAGCCCTCCGACAAGTGCTACCCCCTCTACCGGCAAGGTACACACTATATAGCATATATAGCATACATTCCGAAAATTCAATATAAGTTATAAGTTAAATCACTATAGTGATTACGATCGAGGGCTCGGCTGGGCCGACTGTGTGCAAATTTAGTATGGGGTTAGGGACCACTGAGCCGCCGCCCTCCCACAAGTCAGGGGTGGGTGTCCCTGCACGTGCGCACGTGCACAAACTGCACATCCCTATTCTACATCTCAGGAACGGCTGTGTCGATTGTGTTACAAATTTGGTGTGTGGTTAGCGACCTCTCAATCGCCACTTTCCCACAAGTCAGGAGAAGGGTGCTTCTGCACGTGCGCACGTGCACACCCCCTATTCTACATCTCAGGAACGGCTGTGTCGATTGTGTTACAAATTTAGTGTGTGGTTAGCGACCTCTCAATCGCCACTTTCCCACAAGTCAGGAGAAGGGTGCTTCTGCACGTGCGCACGTGCACACCCCCATTTTATATCTCAGGAACGGCTGAGCCGATTGTGTTCAAATTTGGTGTGTGGTTAGCGACCTCTCAATCGCCACTTTCCCACAAGTCAGGAGAAGGGTGCTTCTGCACGTGCGCACGTGCACACCCCCATTTTATATCTCAGGAACGGCTGAGCCGATTGTGTTCAAATTTGGTGTGTGGTTAGCGACCTCTCAATCGCCACTTTCCCACAAGTCAGGAGAAGGGTGCTTCTGCACGTGCGCACGTGCACACCCCCATTTTATTCCTCAGGAACGGCTGTGCCGATTGTGTTCAAATTTGGTGTGTGGTTAGCGACCTCTCAATCGCCACTTTCCCACAAGTCAGGAGAAGGGTGCTTCTGCACGTGCGCACGTGCACACCCCCCATTTTATTTCTCAGGAACGGCTGTGCCGATTGTGTTCAAATTTGGTGTGTGGTTAGCGACCTCTCAATCGCCACTTTCCCACAAGTCAGGAGAAGGGTGTTTCTGCACGTGCGCACGTGCACACCCCCCATTTTATTTCTCAGGAACGGCTGAGCCGATTGTGTTCAAATTTGGTGTGTGATTACGGATCTGTCGGCCGCCATTTTGCCACAAGTCAGGGGTGCAGGGCTGCGGAGTCGATCGGTTTTCAGCTTCAGGTAACTCCGACTACGACTACGACCCCCACCCTCCGGAGTCGACTCCGACTCCGACTCCGAAATCGACTCCGGCATTTAATTAGCTGAAGCTATTGACAACGGGCACAAAAGTGACCCCCGCAGTAAGTTTACCCATTTCCAAATTGGATCTCATTTAATGGGAAATATGGTAGTTAAGCGAAATAAATAGACATTGTCTGACCATAACATTAAATTTCAAGATTCCAGAAGTCAAAACAAGAGAAGATGTCAGGTCTTGTGACAACCCTACCAACCACATGGATATTAATCTACGCCGTGCCGGTGCTCGGCGCCACCTTCAACGTGCCGGCGGGGCAGGGGGGGGGGGGGGGTACACAACCCCCTCTAACTCGAAAACCAAAAGGGCTAGAAAGACGCAGAAAGAAACGTTCGAAAGCTCTCGACAAGCACATTCCAAACAGTGTTCGTCACGGGCCCACCAGCCCCCAGCCCGGCCCGGCCCGGACCCGTGAACACCAAGCCCAGGCCCGGACCAGGCCCGGTCGAATTAATAATATTGAGGCCCAAACCCGGTCCGGCCCGTTCAGTTTAAGCATATCATTATTTTCAAAAAATTTGCTATCATTATCCTAGAATATTGAATTGTATACTATAAATGTGAAACAATTAACCAACTATGCTACCAAAAAAAACCACGGCGCCACAGCAACTGTGGCGCCTTGCTGTGGAAGTGAACTGCTGGTCAAATGTATTTTAAGCTCTGACCTGAGCTTGCGCGCATTACTTCAACATTCTCAGCCCAGGCCCGTCCAGAGCCCGGTATTTAAGCCCGGAAATAATGACCCTTTTCCACAAAAATGGAGTTAGCACTTGAAATCGCCAGACGAGACCAAAATATATTGTAAATTCATCACATTTTGCATGAAAACTTCCCTACCGAAAGATATTTCCAGTTAAAGTTGATAAGCGTTCCACACTTTTAACGACCGGTACTTGCAAGTACTTTTTGGTCCTCATCAAACTGCGGGCTTTTCCCGTATTGCTTTTTTACGCAATGGAGTGGAAAATATATTGTGCGTTCTGCTTGTTGTGAGTATATGCCCGGCGATCTTCTAAAACTAACAGCGATTGGAAAAAGTGGCAATAGAATCGGAAGCTCATCGATGCACATCAACGGCGGCATAGTTAGTGGGTGCGCCCCTCAATTTTTGAAAATCGATTCATTTGTTTTCAACATTAGGAGTATTGTATAATTTGTCTGTGGCTGTATATAACACTATGCTTTATATTATCATGAAAAATAATAATTTTCCCCCAAAAAACTAACAAACAATAACACAAAACTGGTAATTAAATCGGAAGCTCATCGATGCACAATGCACATCGACGGCGACCTATTTAGCGTCGGCGATTTGTTTACAAAGTCATTGTCATGCTTCTCGGCGCACTTAACCATTGTGGCGAGTTGTTCCTGATTAGTATACCCAAGTCTCGTAGCAGGCTTTGTTAATGACGTCACTGGTGCCATTCTTGTGTAGCACTGCAACATATATCTGATTTTGAGTTGAAAGCTAATTAACCCTATTTGTAACAGGGGGCGGATTCCGCCCCCCCCCCCCTCATGTTTTTCGCAGATATCTCCAGAACGGCTGGGAGCAGGCCTATGAAATTTTGGGAATTTTCATAGAATTGAACTCCGCATTTGGAGTCAAAATTTTGAGTTCTTAACCTGAACAGAGGCGGTTCCAGGGCACAGTTTTGGGTGGGTTCGGAGGCGACATTTGGCGATAATACGGAAATGCGATCTTCACGGTTTCTTCCTAACTGCATCAAGTATGAAGGAGTTACATCGGCTTACGGTGATTGCAACAAGTGCAAATTAGTTGATGTTAATGAAATATCATAAAAATTGCATGGCAGAGGCGGTTTCAGGGGCTTGAAAAGGGGGGGGGGGGTTCCAGGAAGTATTCAATGCTTGGCGGGAAGCCAATAGAGCAATGTAAGGGGCATTTATAGCTATCAAGATGTAAAAGATAGCTTCTGCTTCCATTATTTGCATAATTTATTACATATAGAGTTTCAGGGGCGTGTTCAGGAACATGAAAAGGGGGGGGGGGTGACTGGCATGGTGATGACGATATTCCAGCGATAACGGCGCAATATACGTTTAGCTTATAATAATATATGACATATGAGACCAGAAAAGGAAATAAAGTCATTTTTGCAGAGGCGCGCTCAGGAATGGAAGAAAGGGGGTCATATTATTGCAAGGAAACTAAGAGGCATGGGCGTGCAATGACATAACATACTGCAGTTTTCTGATGAAACACGCACCACAGGCTACTCTACGAACGATTATAAGATAATAGGCGAGTCCAGGTAGGGTAAAGGGGGGGGGGGGGTAAGCAATGTTAATTGAAGTTGTAAGTGAAATAGTCACTGTTGACTAGTTAGTATCATAATAGCGGATAATATACTTATCAAAAGGTCTTGCGCCGCCCCAGTTTGGATCCTGGATACGCCTATGATGAAGTACAACATGCAAAAAGGAACTATCTACAATCAGTAACATATTTATAGTGCTGGGTAGCAACTTGTCTGCGGTTAATACTTTTTCCCAATTTTACCCCCTTTTTCACTAACCTGGTACCGCCTATGGCAAAAAAACTATGATTTATAACTGTTTTTTTCTAATGTCTCAATCACATACCATTTCATTTATTAAAAAAAACATCAAAAATGGTTTTATTACGCATTTACTTCACCCCCATATTGAGTGACCTGCACACGCCTATGATTTTTGAATTTTCAAACGTCACCGTCATATCTCAATTTCCAATTCAATCTCTATCTATTCCTATTAGTTGTGTTAAAATCGGTCGATAAACATGAAAGCTATGTTGGATCAAAAATACCACTAAAATGTTTGTTTTTGCCCCCCTGTTGCCCCCCTATCTCAATTTTTTTTGTATTATTATTATTTATAAATGTAGATCGTGTTGAGGGGAACCAAACACCGTTTCATTTTTGAAAATCGGACGGGTAGATCTCGAGATCTCCGGGGGGGGGGGGCGGAATCCGCCCCCCTGTAAACACCAGTTGTGGATGGTTTGCTTTTGGTACAATGTTACAAATAGGGGTAGCCAAGAGCCTGTTACAAATAGGGTTAAAGACGTATTCAAATTATTGTTTTTAAGTTTGAATTTTCTTGTTAATCATTATTAAAGGTATTTTATCACTGTATTTCATAGTAGTTGACACTTCAGAAACTTATGACGTAATAATATTGTATCCAATATGCATTTCCCTCACCTTTTGCTATTGTGGCGCAGTGCCCGAGTGCTTTGCGAATACTAGCCTGCCTGGGGTTCAATTCATTCCGCCCTTATTTTATTCGAGTTGGTATAGTTTGTATGTTGTTGCTATTCATGACTTATACTGATAGTCAGTCATGCATCACGGATGCTTCACGGATTGCTTCACGGATCAGAGCGCTGCTCGAACGCACGCTAGTAGCGCTTTCGTTCTCCATGACAACCAGGCGTGAGCAAATGCAAAGCCAGAACGTATTCCCTTTCTGGCTTTTGATTGGCTGATGCCTGGTTGCCATGGAGAACGAAAGCGCTACTAGCGTGTGTCCGAGCAGCGCTCAGTTTGATCGGAAACGTCACAGAGCCTCCACAAATGCCGCAATCGATGTAAACAATGGTAGGGAAGGACGAATTTGGCAATGACCTTCATGAAGTACACAAGGTACTTGTTTTGTATTTTTTCCAAACTTACAACTTTGAATTTGGGAATAATTTTATTTAATTCCTAAATTTAAATAAAATAATTTTAAAACCATAACGGTAGCCTAATAAATTGTTGCTAACAAAATCAAAAGGTCATTATTTCCCTTTAAGGTTTAGGCCTGGCCCAGGCCCGGCCCATGACCCATATGACCAGCCCCGCCAGTGGCGAACTCTGATTCGAAGTCACTTCAAGAAGTCCGCCCCTGTAGCTCAGTGGTAGAGCGCTGGACTTCTGACCTATCCCGGTACTGGCAGCCCGGGTTCGAGTCGCTTCGGCGCTCGCTATTTGCTCCTGACTGGGGTGGCCTGCGGCCGGTGGCAGCGGTCGCAATCAAGGTCAGGTGACGTCAGTGAGCGGGGCGGACCGTGTCCAGGTATGTCGGGCACGTAAAACTTTCGTCTCTAAATTCTGCCGGCCAACAGGAATTGCGCGATCGGGTGGTGAGGTCAGGACCTGCGCAACAAGCTATGCTTAGCGTGGGTTCTGACCTCGGAGATCTATCCATACAAAAACATTCGGACTAAATTTATTATTTAAAAAAAATTGAGGTCACCAGAGGTTACCTGTCAATCAAACATTCAATCAAATCACATTTGAATCAAACAAAGTTAGATTCAAATGTTAGATTTTCCAGTTTTAGGACTTCGCTTCGAACACCCCCAAATGTCCCGGGAACTATGACAGGTAAGAACAAACTGAAAACAATCGAAATCTCTTAAAAATGCAATCCCACCAGTGTCCTCAGATTTTAGCTCAGGTCAATAGTTTAGGCTCCAGAGCGCATCAAATGCCAAAAATGCTATTTTTTTTAGCAAAACAGTTTTTCACGAATACATTTTTACCTAATAAAGATAAGACAATTATTTTGCCGCTATTGTGTTTGTCTTGTCAAGGCGCTTCGACCCATATTAAAGTTGACCAGGCAAGGTCAACTTAAAAGTTTGACCTAAGGTCAAGGTCAAGTAGTGCCCCAAGTAGGTCATGTTGCATATGGAAAGACGTGCCTCAACGAGACAAACACATTTGTGTCGGTTTCACTTCTCTATGGTCATTCTGTCTAAAGTTATTGACAAAAAAGTGTTGGTGACCTTGGATGACCTCAGCTGACCCTGTATAAGTCACTGAACAAAAATGGCACCTAAGTCATCAATAATGGCCTATGATAACATGATACAGAAGGAATTGGACTGCTATCTTGCGTATCCTCGGATAAGGAACCATTTTAATATCTTCCCGTTGACTTAATGGGGAGGTCACGAAATTGACCCGACCTTAGGTCACTGATATACAAAATCCAAGATACAAAAATTGTAGATATATATGACCTTATGAAATCCTGTAAGTGTAAAACCGATCATCCAAAAACTGTGACTGTGGTACGACCACAAACTGTTTTGGAGGTGGGTCACGTGACCTGGTCTGGTGACCTGACCTGAGATGACCTGAGATCAAGAACTTTACTTTACAAAATGTGGGTAATTGATTCCCGAACAGCTGTGCCAAAAACAGCAGCGCTGCGCGCGGCCGTTATTTCGCTATCCTCGAAAAACCTGACGAGGTGTCTACCCCCCCCCCCCCCCCCCCCGGTACGGCGTGGGTTAACCAATAAGTGAATACTAGAGTTCATGAATTGCACGTTTAACTCGCCTGAGCCAGGTATACGTCCCTTTAAACCGGGTTTTCTGTAACTTGATTTCTCGTGATCATTGCTTAGATTCCTTGGGATGACATTTTTTTATCTGCATCCGATGACACACCCTAGGTTCGATTTCGCCCACCGTGTTACACGATTGAAACACTAGTGTTTAGCATGACTGAGGTCTGAAGATCATTCAATGGCAAGGGAATCGAAGCAAGCAAAGTTGAAGGGGCATGATTTTTTTAGTCATCGCCACCGGTGGTTCACTAAAATGCACCTGCAAATATTTTGCCCATGCGCTGCCCATGACTGACAGCCGGAGTCGGAGTCCGCAAAGTTGTGTCGACTCCGACTCCGACCGACTCCGACTCCAACTCTGACTCCGCAGCCCTGCAGGGCTGTGATGTCTCTGCACGTGCGCACCCCTTTTTGGTATCTCAGAAACTACTTGAACCGATCGAGTTGAAATATGGTGTGCTGGCAGGCAACAGTACTAGCAAATCAGCACTCTTCACATCATACGCATGTGCTCACGTGCGCGTGGAGTGAAGAGGCCACTGAGGCGTCATACCAGCAACCTCACCATACATTTCCTTCGCACTCGCTCGTTCATTGCCAACTACGGCGCCTTACCGGTAATACATTTACCAATAAGTGGAGGATAAAAATAACGCGCTATATCGCTATGAGCAATTTTTTCTACTCAGTCTCAGTCAGTGACTAATAAGTCTGAGGCCCATGACCAGTGATCTGTCTTTGTCCCTGACCTCTGACCAGACTAATGTGACCTGCCGATGCCTGACCTGTGACCTGACCGGTGACCCGTTGCTGCCTCAGGGCCGTGTCAGTCGGGGCAGTGGCTGGAGTTTTCTGCCAGCGCCGGCCGCGCAGTCTGTCGAGGGTCCCCCTGTCCGCTGCCACCTGGTGACGAGACGACCAGGGTGCCAAGGGCGCGGCTTCTCGAGCTGCCGCCGCCGCAGACGTTGGTCTACTGGAAGGTCACTGACAGGTCAGCAACCAAGGTCGTATATATATATATATATATATATATATATATATATATATATATATATATATATATATATATATATATATATATATATATATATATATATATATATATGTATGTATGTATGTATGTATGTATGTATGTATGTATGCATGTATGTATGTATGTATGTATGTATGTATGTATGTATGTATGTATGTATGTATGTATGTATGTATGTATGTATGTATGTATGTATGTATGTATATATATATATATATATATATATATATATATATATATATATATATATATATATATATATATATATATATATATATATATATATATATGTATATGACTATCCATTTACAATTTTCATCTACAAGAACTCCCTAAGTATTTAATGCATGTTTTTCTCGTGATTAAGGTATCAAACAATACTATGTCAAGATCTTGCCACGTCACTGATCTTGAATATATTTGGTAATTTGTCTTTGATGCATTTAGTGATAATATATTTACATGGAACCACTCGTTATTTTTTGGAATTAATTCATTAATCTTTATTTGGAGCTCTTCAACATTTCTAGCTTGAATATAAATTGCCGTATATTATCAGCAAATAAGTAAAAGGTACCCATGTCTGTCGTATTACCATGATGTCATTAACATAGAGAACAAATAAAAGAGGACTAAAATTGAACCTTGTGGGACGCCAATTTTAAGAATTTAACGCATTGCGGTTGACTCGGAGCGTGAATTGTCCGATGCATGCATTGCACATTGCATAGCGAAAACAAACATGAGCCAAAACTCATATGAATGTATCATTTGATTTTATTTGAAATGTGAATGTTATTTGAAACTTGAAGAGATTGTCGATAACATTAAAACGTTTATTTGACGCATGTCTTCGTTGACTAAAGGCGTTGGTTACCCCAATTAACTCGGAATCCCTGATCACAAACTGAGCAGCCGCTGTGTTGTTCAGATGTTACCAGGTCGGCAGTCAGGGTCCGTGCAGCAGTGACTTCAAACTTCAGCTGGACGAGTACGGAATCATCCCGGTGTGCCAGTCGGTGCACGAGACAAACCGGTACGTACCCGTTGATAATTATCAACGGGCCGGATTATGTTGATAATTGTAAATTACAATACATAATGTGTAGTAAATATATTTAATAAAATATAAATGTTGTATATTCGGTTATGTATGCCATATTTAAACAAAAGTACTTATATGCACCAGCTCATGTGCCCAATCAATCAATAGACTTTTCTATTCGACCTAACGGTAGCGCGCCTGTTCCAGGGAGGAGCCGGTGCAGGCGCCGCTGAACGAGCTGTCCCGGTGTCCACCGGGCTCCTACAGAGCCGTACAGGAGCTGTGTTTACCGGTGCTGGTCACCTCAGTCGAGGCCGACACCGGGTCATTCTGCGGCCACGACCAGGTGGGTGTCGTCACTGACCGGTACGGGACAGCGTACAAGCACAATGTGAAGATGATATTGCAGGCAGTGGCTTGCAATTAGCAATAATTAATAAATGTGTTATTATCTATCGGTTGTGTGAATATTCGGCTTGGAAACATCAAAGGTACACCGTGCCCGCCAGGTATGGTCGTCCGAGCTGGGCCGCTGTGAGCCGGCCAGCCCGCCGCCGACCGCCTCCTGTCCGGCCTCGTACCACCCGTACCCGGAGGGTGGCCTGTGTGTGTGTCCGCGCCGCCAGTACCCGAACGAGGGCGGCTCGTGTCGACCGACGGCGTACCACGGGCCGGGCCCGCTCCACTGGACCATCCACAACTACCAGCAGAAGGTGCGGCACCACCAGGAGGCGGCCGCCCGCAGGCTGTGACGCGCCCTGCGCCAGATCTGCAGAGCAATGGGCACTGCGTACTGGGCAGTGCTGTGTGGCCGGTATGTATGTATACAAAGCCCACCGGTCAGGCCTGGAGCCTGATCATTATTGGGGCTTTACGTCCCGCTGCTCTGTATTTATTCAGGCATTCGGGGACGAAGGCCTAGAGCCTGGTGTGAGGGCGTGTGAGCGCGTACGCGTGTGGGTGTGTATTGTGTATGTGCATGCGTGTGAAGTTTTCGTTTGTGAGCGGGTGTTCCGCGTGTGCGTCTCCTTGTGCGTATATATGCGGTTCTGTGGTCACCGTTGGAATTGCGATGAGTTGATTGTCCCACTCTACAGCACTGCTTTCAACAACACTCCACAGCAGAGGGAAAACAGCAGTGACACAACACTCAGATGCCGCTGGGATATGCTGTTTCATAGTAGTCAGGGACTGTAGCACCGACACGACAGTGACTGTAGCAGGGACGACAGTGGACTGTAGAAGGGGCACAACAGTGGACTGTAGTAGAGACACCGACAGTGTACTGTAGATTTGACAACAGTGGACTGTAGCAGAGACACGACAGTGGACTGTATATTTGACGACAGGACTGTAACAGACACGGTAGTGGTATGTAGAAGGGACACAACAGTGGACTGTAGTAGAGACACCGACAGTGTACTGTATATTTGACAACAGTGGACTGTAGCAGAGACACGACAGTGGACTGTATATTTGACGACAGGACTGTAACAGAGACACGGCAGTGGTATATAGCAGAGACACGACAGTGGACTGTAGCAGATACACGACAGTGGGCTGTATATTTGACAACAGTGGACTGTATCAGACACGACAGTGGACTGTATATTTTACGACAGTGGACTGTAGCACAGACACCAAAGTGGACTGTAGCACGGACACGGCAGTGGACTGTAGCACAGACACAAAAGTAGACTGTAGCAGGGACACAACAGTGGACTGTAGCAGGGACACAACAGTAGACTGTAGCACGGACAGGGAATGGCCCTGCTATAGTTCCTGCTAGGGTAGCAGGGTAAAATAACCGTGCATATTTTTTACGGCAGACAGTAGAGGTACAATATATGCCGCTGGTTTTGCCCCAAATTACACATGTATTATACACAATACCAAGGCCCTCCATACAACTTAAAAATATATGTGAATGTTGCGTTGCTTGTTTCATTCGTTTTTGTGTGTAATCAGAACTGATAAGATGACACTTCGAGCCAAAGTTGTCCGTTTTAGCGTTACCAGTTGGTGAGGAGCGAAATACGAGTGACATTGAGGCATCTTTATGGCATTAATATACCCTATGATTAATCTGCGTACGTTGGTTTGTTGATTTATTGGGTACGTAATGACCTTTTGTCGTTGTCTTAGGTATGTCAAGCTTTTCATTGATGTGATATTTTAAGAACTTTGTATATGCTGATGATTGTTAAAATGGTGTGTTTCGGCGTACGAATTACAATGAAACATGACACTGATTCCTCTGTCTCATACAACAGTGTCTGTATAGGACTGTGGGAGCACCCACCACTGTTATCAGACTGTATATCTGATCTAGCTGAGACGGTGTGTGCGAACATCGGCGTTTTATTGTGCAAACTCTTTTATTGTGTCGCTTCTCTTACAATATAGTCGTGCAAACAGTGTGGTCATACATGTGGTCAAACATCGCAGAAGGGGGGGTGGATGCCACCCCTCGTTTTTTTTTCGGGAATACCTCGTGTAAATATCCACCGATTGCAATACAACTTTCAGTACCCTACTTTTGAGCAATTTGACACATACTCTCAAAATTCTGAACTTCTAAATCACATGACCCGTGACCTATGCCCTGTTTTACAAGGTCATGTCAGGCGCAACTGGCGTCCCGTAGTATTGATCCTTGTAACTTGAGCAGTTTCCGAGTGTTTGTTGTTCAGGAGCATATGCACAGGTGTTTCCAGGTAAAAGTTGTGGTTTCCACTGAGATTGTGACCTCGATTGACCTTTTCAGAGGTCAACCGAGGTCACTGACCTCCGATGACCTATTACTTGTTTGGCTTCTGGCAGTTTCTAGGACATTTTGTGAAGCTGATTTCAAATTTGGCACTCATTTAGCATAATTATATGCTCATTCACGATTCTAGCTCGATTAAATTCAATGTATCCGCATTTACAATTTGGTTAACTTTTGGGTCATTGACATGACCTCAGAGGTCACCTAATGACCTAGGACCTTAACATCGGGTGTCAATGGCTTCCTCTCGCGACAATCAACACGCTCGTTTTTTAACCGAAGTTCTATCTCAGTTAGGGGCGAAACGCCAGCGGGGGTTGTACCCCCCCCCCCCCCGCACGGCCACGCAGTGATCGGACGCTGCACTGGCGAGGGTTAAGACGTTACTAAGGTCGTTACTTATTTTTCGCCACCACGAATAAGCATCATCTATCTGTCTTGCCCGCCTCTTGTTCATCGACTGTTGGCGCATCATTGTGTGTCTGCCAGAAAACCAAGCGAAGAAAAATCGACAGGCGTATATTTGGAGAACAAAAAATGCACAGACTTGGAAATGAAATGCATTGCACATTGTCAAAGTCACACATTCCAAGGATTCGCATTGTCGCTGCTTGTTGAGTTGGCTTGGACCAATGCTTACAGCCTCAAACCGACTCCGCATATCACATGCTATGATCGGGGACCATGCGGGCCGAGTCATGATAGACTCTACGCACCGTGATAGACTCTACGCGCCGTGAGCACTCGTCATCGCACGGCAGCGCAAGAACCGGTCCAACACGAACCAAACCTGGCCAAACCAAAACCGCAGCGCACCCGGAGTCAGGGAGCCGGAGTCGACTCAGACATGCATGACGACTGTCACCTCTCCTGTTCATAGCCTGCTGTCACCGTCACACAGTGGCCACCAGCGGTAGCTCCCGGACCCCGAGAGCCTGTCACTGCACCTGTTGCCACCCCTGACCACAGCCTGTTGTCACTGTCCCACGGTCTGGAGCGCTAGACATTCCCCGTAGCGAGATATTGGAGCGCACGCGCTTTCAATGGGATGTTGTCCCCGTACGTCCCAACTGGCCGCTGGACAACCCCGACACGTCACATTCTCCATCGGCACATGTGAGGGGGTGACCGTTAGACAGACATCCCCCGACAGCAGTCACCGAGCCGGGTGAGTCTGGGACGGCATTAACTAGCGCCGGCCGGTCACATCTCGGATCATCAGCCGCTTTGACTTTGTTTCTGCAAGTGTACGTGATTCCTAAGCGTTCTTTGTGGCATGCTACTTCCCGGTGTCAGCTACAGCGTCATGATGCGTGCGTTTTTTTGTGACTGCTGAGTTCTTGCCTGCGTCTAAAGGATGCCGTACAAATATGGCAATGGAACGGTTTGGCATCGGAATGACCCGACATGTGACTCTTCAAATCATGCCGAAACTTGAACATCGCTCCACATCTTTCGCAAGCGAGCTTTCTTTCCTTTCCGCAGCGACTTCGATGACTGGTTAAACTGACATGGCCTAAGAAAACCTTTTGGCACTTTTCACAGTGTAATTTGCTGAGGGACTGTGCATGAATAGTATTCATGTGCTTCTGCAGACCAAGTTTCGAGATGAATGTCATCTCACACTGGGTACAACAGAACTGTTGTCTGTGCTCTGCAGCCAAGTGTGTCTGTTCGTGCCCTCTCATGATGTACTTTGTTTTGGACCTGAATGAACAGTGACGACACGAAAACTCTCTGACTTCGGAGTGTGTGAGCATATGCTGTTTCAGCTGTTTTGCGACCATGAATTTGGCACCGCACTGCTCACACGCATGCTTCCTCTCAGCTGTGTGGGCTGCTAAGTGGCCGGCTAAGTCACTGCGTGTTTTGAACGCTGCGGCACACTCTGTGCACTTGAAACTTCTCTTGTTTGTGTGACGCTGCATGTGGACAGTCAGATATTCCAGCGTCTTGACCGCCGTTTCACACAAGGTACATTTAAAAGATCGGGCGTCCGAATGCACCGATAAATGTCTGTGCAGCCGAGCCTGCGTATAAAATGTTTTGTCGCACGCTGGGCATTTGTGCGGTTTTTCGGCTCCATGATGTTTCTTGTGCAATCCTAGTGATGCTTTGTGCGGGTATGACTTGTTGCATATCTCGCATTTGTAACGAGTCTTCTCGGATTCTGGTTTATGCACTTCCAGATGTCTCGTTAATGCATATTGACTTCTAACCCGTTTTCCACAGATGGCACATACAAACGCCCTCTTTCCCTGGTTAAGATGAACGTATTGCACGTGGTACTTCAAAGAATACTTGCACTTGAACGCCTTTTCGCAGAACTCGCATTTGAACTTGCGATCATCACTGTGCCGCCGCGTCATATGAAGTTCAAGTACAGATTTGGATACACATGTCCTATCACATACCTCACATTTGAATGCTTTCGCATTGACCCTGCCGTTGTGAGTGGCCATATGGTATTTCAGGCCCGAAGGAAACATATATGCCTTTGGGCACTGCGTGCACTTGTGTTTGCCCTCTTCCCCCGCATGCCGACGAAGATGGGACCTGAGACCGCCTTTGGTGGTTAGTTCGATGGAACATACGGGACATGCGTACTTCTCGCGTTTGTCGTCATGGGAACGACAATGAGCCCTGAACACTTGCCGGTGCTTGGCGGTGTGCGGACATTTGTCACACTTGTAAGGCTTGGCATCGGAATGTACCAAACCGTGGTCTCGGTAGGCGACTTTGCGCAGCCAGAGATGGCAGATGGGACATTCTTGTCGGCCCTCCTTGTGAGACTCCAGGTGAGGTTGTAACTCCTCGGTGGAAGGGAACTCCTCGCCGCACAGGTTACAAAGAACACCACTTCTTTCCAAGCACGGTGGCAAGCTGAGATCTGAAAGGAAACGCCAGCGTTACTGACTTGCGGCTATATCCCGCAACACAAGCAGAGACTCGGCCACCCAACAGTGGTGTTTATGGACACATCAATAGCGAAGGCTATTCGCGTCCGCCACCCATGATGCACCAGTTGGGGGACGGGGGACATCAGCATTCTCAAGATTATAATTTCCATGCAACGCCTGTGTAACCCTAATGAAATATAGCCTAATATGTTTTCCTCAAATCTGTTGATAAATACAGATTTTAGAGGATACACCGTTTTCGAAGTGACCTAAAGTGACCCTCACGTTGACCTATGACCTTCAAACCAAATGCATCGGAGGTGCGGTTTGCCGGGATGGTGAGACACACTTTGGTGTTTGTTGTTCTCGAATCGGTGGATAAATACAGATTTTAGAGGGTACACCGTTTTTCGAAGTGACCTAAAGTGACCTTGACGTTGACCTATAACCTTGAAACCGAATTCCTCAGAGGTGCGGTTTGTCGGAACGGCGAGACACACTTTGGTGTTTGTTTTCTCGAATCGGTTGGTAAATACATATTTTAGAGGGTACGCCGTTTTTCTAAGTGGCCTAAAGTGACCTTGATGTTGACCTATGACCTTAAAAACCAAATTACTCTGAGGTGCGGTTTTTCGGGACGGTGAGACACACTTTGGTGTTTGTTTTTCTCGAATCGGTTAATAAATAAAGATTTTAGAGGGTACACAGTTTTTCAAAGTGACCTAAAGTGACATTGACCTATGCCCTTGAAACCAAATTCCTCGGAGGTGAGATTTGTCGGGACGGCAAGACACACTTTGGTGTTTGTCTTTCTCGAATCGGTGGATAAATACAGATTTGAGAGGGTACACCGTTTTTCGAAGTGACCTAAAGTGACCTTGACGTTGACCTATGACCTTGAAACCAAATTACTCGGAGGTGCGGTTTGTTGGGACGGCGAGACACACTTTGGTGTTTGTTTTTCTCGAATCGGTTGATAAATAAATATTTTAGAGGGCACACCGTTTTTCTAAGTGACCTAAAGTGACCTTGATGTTGACCTATGACCTAAAAAAAAAATCCTCCAACGTCAGGTTTGTTGGAACGGTGAGACACACTTTGGTGTTTTTTTTCTCGCATCGGTTGATAAATAAATATTTTAGAGGGTACACCGTTTCGTGAACTTTGATGACCCTCTAGAGGTCAAACTAGGTCAGCTATAAAAACAAACAATAGCATATTCGTGCATAACTCGACGAGATCCATCGACATGCTTAGTTTGGGGCAAATCGGAACTCGACGCTGAAAACGAATACGAATACGACGCCAACTTGACGGACATAATTTCCATTGGTGACCAATTGAAAATAATGTCTTGTCTGACTGTAAATAATGTCTTGAATGACTCGTCTTGAAAAGGCACACCTTTTGATGGGCGGCTAGTACCGGTAGCTACAATATTCTCCGCAATAGAAGCACATGCACCTGTAACTGCGGTACATTAGGGATACATTCTGCATGTGGTTACAGTTTTAAGTAATTACCTCTGTCAATTGTGAACCGATTTCCAATTGAAAATTACCAATAGATGCTTAAGGCGGCCGCACACTGCGCATTCGGCGCCCGATATCACTGCGAAATTCCGCCTCGGAAAATCGCGGCGATACCGCGGAATATCGTCCTTGTTCCGGCGGATTCGGCGCCGTCTGCTCGCGAGATTCCGCCCCGCCGACCTACAGCATTTCGCAACCTGTGCCTCCAGCTTGTCTGTCCCAAGGTAACTTAAAGGGAAATCATGACCTTTTGATTTTGTTAGCAACAATTTCTTAGGCTACCGTTATGGTTTTAAAATTATTTTATTTAAATTTAAGAATTAAATAAAATTATTCCCAAATTAAAAGTTGTAAGTTTGGAAAAAATACAAAACAAGTACCTTGTGTACTTCATGAAGGTCATTGACAAATTCGTCCTTCTCTACCATTGTTTACATCGAGTGCGACATTTTTGGAGGCTCTGTGACGTTTCCGATCAAACTGAGCGCTGTTCGGACACACGTTAGTAGCGCTTTCGTTCTCCATGGCAACCAGGCGTCAGCCAATGAAAATCCAGAAAGGGAATACGTTCTGGCTTTTCATTGGCTCACGCCTGGTTGACATGGAGAACGAAAGCGCTACTAGCGTGCGATCGAGCAGTGCTCAGATCCGTGAAGCAATCCGTGAAGCATCCGTGATGCATGACTGACTATCAGTATAAGTCATGAATAACAACAACATGCAAACTATACCAACTCGAATAAAATAAGGGCGGAATGAATTGAACCCCAGGCAAGCTAGTATTCGCAAAGCACTCGGCACTGCGCCACAATAGCAAAAGGTGAGGGAAATGCATATTGGATACAATATTATTACGTCACAAGTTTCTGAAGTGTCAACTACTATGAAATACAGTGATAAAATACCTTTAATAATGATTAACAAGAAAATTCGAACTTAAAAACAATAATTTGAATAAGTCTTTAATTGGCTTTCAATTCAAAATCAGATATATTTTGCAATGCTACACAAGAATGGCACCAGTGACGTCATTAACAAAGCCTGCTACGGGACTTGGGTATACTAATCAGGAACAACTCGCCACAATGGTTAAGTGCGCCGAGAAGCATGACAATGACTTTGTAGACAAATCGCCGACGCTAAATAGGTCGCCGTCGATGTGCATCGATGAGCTTCCGATTTAATTACCAGTTTTGTGTTATTGTTTGTTAGTTTTTAGGGGGAAAATTATTATTTTTCATGATAATATAAAGCATAGTGTTATAACAGCCACAGACAAATGATACAATACTCCTAATGTTGAAAACAAATGAATCGATTTAAAAAAATTGAGGGTCGCAACCACTAACTATGCCGCCGTTGATGTGCATCGATGAGCTTCCGATTTTATTGCCACTTTTTCCAATCGCTGTTAATTTTAGAAGATCGCCGGGCATATAATCACAACAAGCAGAACGCACAATATATTTTCCACTCGATTGCGTAACAAAACAATACGGGAAAAACCCGCAGTTTGATGAGGACCAAAAGTACTTGCAAGTACCGGTCGTTAAAAGTGTGGAACGCTATCAACTTTAACTTGAAATATCTTTCGGTAGGAAAGTTTTCATGCAAAATGTGATGAATGTACAATATATAGTTTGGTCTCGTCTGGCGATTTCACGTGCTAACTCCATTTTTGTGGTAAAAGGTTATTTCCCTTTAACCCGCGCACTGCAGGGGCTTTGCGCCGAACACGAACTGCAGGGGGTTGATTTCAGCCCCCCCCCCCTGATATCTCGAAAAATACGCTACGTAGCGAGAAGCGGAAAAAGGCATTTGATAGCTTGATACATGTTCTATGGAAAGTATTCAGTGTTCTTTTAGGTCAGGTCAAAATTGAGGTCACCAGAGGTCATCAAAGGTCAAATTTTTCCATTTTTTCCTGTTTTATGACATCGCTCCAGAAATTCCCATATATCTCAGAAACGATGCTAGTTAGACACAAACGGAAAAAGCAAACGCCAGCCAGTGAAATTTGCAATCGCTAAGCTGTCCTCAGATTTGATCTCAGGTCAATATTTGAGGCTCCAGAGGTCAAAAAGGAAAAAAATGCATTTTTTTTGCTAAATAGTTTTTTGCTATTAACCTTTTACTTAATAAAGATAACGAAAAACTGTTTACGCCATTATGTTTATCTTGTCAAGGCGCTTCGAATGATGATGACCTTGTTAAGTCAACTTCACAATTTGACCTCAGGTCAAGGTGAAGTGGTGACCCAAGTAGGGCATGTTGCATATGGGAAGACGTATCTCGACGAGACAAACACATTGATGTCTGTTTTACTTCTCTATCTTAATTGTGTCGGGAGTTATTGACACAAAAAAAAAGTGATAGTGACCTCACATGACCTCAAATGACCCAATAGGGGTCACTGAACAAATATTACACTTGGATCATCAAGAATATCCTATAATAACATGATCCAGAAGTAATTGGACTAATATCATGCATATCCTTGAAATAGGAAGCATTTGTATATTTCCCCATTGACTTATTATGGGGAGGTTACGAAATTGACCTGACCTTAAGTAACCGATATCACAATTCCGAGATAAACGAATTGTAAGTACTGATGCCCTCATGACATCCTGTAAGTTTCAAACTGATCGGTGAAAACTCTGGCTTTGGCACAACTGCAAAAAAAAATTGGAGGTGGGGTCACTGGACCTGGTCTGGTGACCTGACCTGAGATGACCCGAGGTTATTTGTTTTCAAAGTGTGCGCAATTGATGTCCTAAGAGTTGTGCCAAAACCCGGCGGCGCTGCGCGCCGCCGTTTTTTCGCTATCTTTGAAAAACCTGAGGGGGGGGGGGGGGGGGGGCGGAAATCAACCCCCCCTGCAGTGCGCGGGTTAATGATGGCCATTTTTCGACGAAGATGTAAGTTTAGAACCACGAAACTTTAACATAATAAATTTCACAGCGGCAAGAGCATGCTGTGCAAAATGTGTACTTCTATATTGCATACATTCGCCACTGTTAGCCTGATCAATTTTGTTGTCCGCGGTTCCGCGGCGTTCAGTCGCGGAAAAAAGCTCGTTCGAATCAGCTTTTTCCGCCGGTCCGCAGATGGCCGGCCGACGACATTCGTCCGGGATTTTTGACGTTTCGGCTGACGCGAAGGCGGAAAGTCGCTAAAGATGCGCGGGAAGTCGCAGCGATATCGCGACCTCCGCGCGCCGAATGGCCTAGTGTGCGGCCGCCTTTAGTGATAAGACGCATTTGTTGATTGGTGGCTGGTCGGTGTTCATGCAATATATTGATTAAATTTGGACGAAGTTTGTTTATTGTTTACGTTGATTGCCGCTTAGCTCGAAATATTATTGGCTATAACTTTGCCAATTTTCATTGGATTTCCAATTGAAAATAATGTCCACACTCGTCTTGAAAAGGCACACCTTTTGATGGGTGGCTAGTACTGGTAATTGCAATATTTATTTGCATCCACCACACACCGATGAACACACATAAACACATTTGTGGGTAGGTATATCACATTTATGTATGCACATGAAGATTATGGGTATGTGTTCACGCAACGCCACTCCAGCCCTACTCATACAAGGCCATAGTGTACACATTCACACATTTTCAATCGCGACCAATATACTCGCGAGTCGCGACCCAGCGAATGAGGTAGTTAGTGTTGCTCAAGGCTATATAACAACTGGTGTTGCTTACATATTCTGATTCAAGGATAGACTTTTGCTGGTATGACGTCAGAACTCGTTTTGGTGACGCAAGATTATTGTGACGTCATATGTATCAATATCAATATTTTTCGAATTATGACAAATTGGTACTTTTTTCTCGCAAAAACGAGTGCCAGAACCGTAATCAGGACACTCTTTTCCATCATTCCACGTACTTTTCCTAAGGTGTACCCTTTCAAAAGCCCGTGAGTGCTCAAAATTATCGACTGAAGTTTTATACGTTGCTGTTTTCTGAAGTTGTCTTTGCAAACGTATGATGGATCGTTTCGCGTAAAACGTCTCCACACTCCATATTCTACACATCAGCGAATTACCTCGAATTTGGGTGCTTGCAATGTAATATGTCAGAAACGTGAGCAATCGGGGCAACGTAAAATGTTGAGGGCCCGACGTTTCGCGTTGCCTCTTCTTGACTGTTGCTGCTGGGACCTTCAAACTGCCTTGTGCGTGCATCTAAAATTGTTAACCCGCGGACCGACGGGGACCGCGCCAACTTCGAACCGACGGGGGGGGGGGGGGCGGATACCCGTCCCCTCCGGTTAAAACAAAACATGCAACGTAGCGACACACAAACAAAATGTTAGATAGCTCGAAACAAGGTCTAATGAAAGTACTGAGGTCAATTTTAGGTTAGGTCAATATTCAGGTGATCAGAGATCAGCAAAGATAACATTTCGGCCATATATGGGTGTTCTTACCAAAACCTCCTATATCTCGCGAACAAAAAGAGCGACGCGCGAGAAGAAAAAAACTCCGAAATATAATTGAATTTGCTGTCACTCAGACCTGATCAGATTTGATCTCAGCTCAATAGTTAGCTCAGGGCAGGCCATCGAACTTACATTCTAAACATCGCGGATTTTTTTGGGAATAACTTTTTAGATACGCAGGATAAAGTGATACCTACAGTTTTCACCATTGTGTTTCTCGGTCGAGACACATCGAATGGTATTTCGGATGACCACGACCTAGTTAGGTCATATACAAAAATTTAGCTGACCTGTGGTGAGGTCAAGGTCAGGTCAAGTTCAAATTTTACATCAATCAACGCGTCTCGACGTGCCAAACATAATGTTGAGAACCGCATTGCTCTATCTTGATTTGGCAGAGTTATTGAATAAATATCACGCATGAACTGGGTCCTCAGGGTCACCTGAGTTGACGCCGTAGAGATCACGGAACACAAATGTGACCTGGGTCTTTGCATTTGGCACAAGAATTGTGTATCCGGTGAACACTGGTCAAATTTAAGCATTTTCTGTTTATTTGTACGTGTTTTCCACATTTACTTATAATGGGGAAGTCACGAAATTGATCTGACCTTAGCATGGGCGTCGGAAGCGGGGGAGGGGGTCGTCGGGGGGACGGGGAGGACGCGTCCTACCAAACATTTTCGAATTTTAACATTACGCCTATGGGCGTTGCATGGAAAGAATCGACTTCAAAGTGCCTCCGCCCCCCCCCCCCCCCCCCACCCACCCACCCTACTTTCAGAAGGTGGCGACGTCCTTGGACCTTAGCCCGCCATTGACTGGGCGAGGGGGGGCGTTTAACGCCCCCTGATTAATTTTCGTAATAGCTCAACAACCAATAGCGCTATCAACATAAAACTTCCGGTACCTTCTTCAAAATCACGTTTACATCTTCTGTGAAAAAAATAAAGCAATTTTAAGTTATATCGAATTTAGTGACGTCACTACACACGAGTTTTACACCAAAATCAGCTAAAATGTAACAGACCGTACAAATGCCATATTTGGAGCAAAATGCAATCCAAAAACGTCAAAAGATAGCAAATGGCAAGGGTTATAGCATGGCTATCTCGGAATTTTTAATTTTTATTTTTCACCAAAACAAAATGCAAAACACTTTTTTGGGTGCCCACAAAATAAATGTTTTCAAAGATATTAAAAAAAGGAATATATGTCAGAGAACCACATATGGGAAACTACCATACCCAATTTCAGAATGATATCACCATTTTTGACTGACTTATGGCATCTAAAGTATGGGTAACTCGATGACGTCATATATACAAAATGCGTGTTTGGGCTTGTATTGACCAGATAGACAAATAAATGGCACCACTGTATTTCTGAGACAAAACTGGTCTAGACACATGCCTTCTTTATTGAGATTTATCAATTAAAAATGTTGACCTTCAGTGACCTGAACTTGACATTAACTTCACGTAAATGAAGTCAGGCGGTAAAATGACTATCACTATCGAATTATACGTGTAAAATAACTCATAAAACATGTGTTGCATAACTTTCGTAGATATTTTAAGCATAGTGACCTTTTGTGACCTGACCTTGATCTTGGCCAACAATCTCACTTTAGCTCATGCAGGATGTGTATCATACCTTTGGTAGCACTTTGGGTGATCATGGTCGTAACCGAAGGCTTTGGATGGCAATTATGGCCCATAAACTCAAATACGTCAATTTTGACCTTTGATCTGACCATGACCTGCCATTTAACCTCACTTTGACATTTCTGAGTATGCTTTAAGTTCGTATCATTGAGAACTTTCGATTGCCGCTTTGCGCGTCTCGCTGCGATCATTAGTTCGGAAGATAACCAGGAGGGGGGGGGGGGGGGGGGGGTTAACGCCACCCCCTCCCCTATCCAGTCAATGGCGTTCTGCTGAGACCCCAGTCAATGCCGGGTTAGGTAACCGATATTACAAATCCGAGATAAACGAAGTGTAGGTGCGTATGACCTAATTGCATTCTGTGAGTTTCAAACCGCTCGATCAATCACAGTGGCTTTGGCACGGCCACAAACTTTAAAAAAAATGACTTGGAGGTGGGGTCACTTAACGTGACCTGACCTGAGAAGACTCGAGGTCAAAAATCGCACACAATGTGAGTAATTGATGCCCAAACAGCTATACCAAATTTGGCGGCGCTGCGCGCAGCTGTTGTTCCAATATTTACGAAAACCTCAGGGTCGGGTTCCACCCCCCACGTCGGTGCGCGTGTTAATACTTCATATGGTGCAAAAAGGAGTCATTTGCCCCAAATTCGTTTGTATCAGACTACGAACTTATCAGTGAATCTACGCGTCAGGTTCTGTTCAACATGGGCAATGGGTATGTCCGACGTTTGTTTGCGACCATTTAGAGGCCCTGAAAAATATAGTGGCCCAAATCCAAGGAGATACCATTTCGCGTTTTTTTTTGGGTGGAGCCTTTGGCCGAAGGGGCCCCGTGAATTTCTTTGCCCCCCCTTCCGAAAATACCTTCCGCCGCCAATGTAGTGGTTGAACGAAAAGCGTCTTTACTCGTTAGGGCTTAGGTAAAGACGTGTTGTCATATGTATATGACCACCAAATAAACACTTATCATCATTTGATTACAAAAACAGTGCTGGATGAGCAGTGTTCTAAAGGATGGCCATTGTGGTGAATCACGACCGATCCCAATGTATCGGACCCGCCACTCAGATCACCGTGAACAATGCCACTCAGATCACCGTGAACAACGCCACTCAGATCACCGTGAACAACGCCACTCAGATCACCGTGAACAACGCCACTCAGATCACCGTGAACAACGCCACTCATATCACCGTGAACAACGCCACTCAGATCACCGTGAACAACGCCACTCAGATCACCGTGAACAACGCCACTCAGATCACCGTGAACAACGCCACTCAGATCACCGTGGACAACGCCACTCAGATCACCGTGAACAACGCCACTCAGATCACCGTGAACAACGCCACTCAGATCACCGTGAACAACGCCACTCATATCACCGTGAACAACGCCACTCAGATCACCGTGAACAACGCCACTCATATCACCGTGAACAACGCCACTCAGATCACCGTGAACAACGCCACTCAGATCACCGTGAACAACGCCACTCAGATCACCGTGAGCAACACCACTCAGGTCACCGTGAACAACGCCACTCAGATCACCGTGAACAACGCCACTCAGATCACCGTGAACAACGCCACTCAGATCACCGTGAACAACGCCACTCAGATCACCGTGAACAACGCCACTCAGATCACCGTGAACAACGCCACTCAGATCCCCGTGAACAACATCACTCAGATCACCGTGAACAACGCCACTCAGATCACCGTGATCAACGCCACTCAGATCACCGTGAACAACGCCACTCAGATCACCGTGAACAACGCCACTTAGATCACCGTGAACAACGCCACTCAAGATCACCGTGAACAACGCCACTCATATCACCGTGAACAACGCCACTCAGATCACCGTGAACAACGCCACTCAGATCACCGTGAGCAACACCACTCAGGTCACCGTGAACAACGCCACTCAGATCACCGTGAACAACGCCACTCAGATCACCGTGAACAACGCCACTCAGATCACCGTGAACAACGCCACTCAGATCACCGTGAACAACGCCACTCAGATCACCGTGAACAACGCCACTCAGATCACCGTGAACAACGCCACTCAGATCACCGTGAACAACGCCACTCAGATCACCGTGAACAACGCCACTCAGATCCCCGTGAACAACACCACTCAGATCACCGTGAACAACGCCACTCAGATCACCGTGAACAACGCCACTCAGATCACCGTGAACAACGCCACTCAGATCACCGTGAACAACGCCACTTAGATCACCGTGAACAACGCCACTCAAGATCACCGTGAACAACGCCACTCATATCACCGTGAACAACGCCACTCAGATCACCGTGAACAACGCCACTCAGATCACCGTGAACAACGCCACTCAGATCACCGTGAGCAACACCACTCAGGTCACCGTGAACAACGCCACTCAGATCACCGTGAACAACGCCACTCAGATCACCGTGGACAACGCCACTCAGATCACCGTGAACAACGCCACTCAGATCACCGTGAACAACGCCACTCAGATCACCGTGAACAACGCCACTCAGATCACCGTGAACAACGCCACTCAGATCACCGTGGACAAAAGCCGTACCTGCGTGTCGTCTTGTGGACGAAAATCCAACGTTTACCTGTAAAGCTGTGCGATTAGAGACATATATATTTTGAAAGTGAAAAACTACCCGACTGCCCTACCTAGCTCTCCAGAGTTTCACCAAGCATACGTTCCTGAAGTAAAGTATAAACACGACTGAGGGTTGATGCAAGAGTCTGAAACCATGGAAAAGTTAATTTCTTTGCTAAATCCATTTTCAGGTAAGAAAAAGTATCGAAACGGCATGCATTTTGTGACCACGTGAATACTCGTGAACTATGAACTAATTTGGCGTGGCTTTTTTGTATAATTGTGTGGCTTTTACGTGTGGCTTGTTTATTTTAAAATAAGTGCGAATAGAAATAAAACATGTTAGCTCTTAGTCGGCTGTAAAATAAGGGAAGGTGGTCTGGGGTGGACTGCAGGCATCGCAAGCTGCTCTGAAAGTACACAAAGCCGCTTTCACATCAGTCTACCCTATCGTCTTGTGGAAGGACATGAAGGAAGCGATGCTTTGAGTCATCTCGGACTTCAGTCGGCTGAAGCTTCTTTGCTTCACTGCAATCTGAGAACAACATCGCCGTTTCAATGACACAAGACCTGACATTGGCGTCCCTCCACGACACGCGATGGCGGCCCTCCACGACACGCGATGGCGTCCCTCCACGACACGCGATGGCGTCCCTCCACGACACGCGATGGCGTCCCTCCACGACACGCGATGGCGTCCCTCCACGACACGCGATGGCGGCCCTCCACGACACGCGATGGCGTCCCTCCACGACACGCGATGGCGTCCTCAATACTCGGTCGTCCATGAGCTGATGAGTACATCATTGTATATGTCTACCAGAAAACACCGCGTGGAAAATCGATAAAAATACATATATTTCCAAAGCATACGCATATTTGGGAACAACTACATTAAACATGTATACAAAAACTGTGGCTTTCGCTTGATTTGCATTGTTGTCGTGAAGTCCTTTTGGACTGATACCCTGTTTGACTGTATGGTGTGTTAACAACCTAAGACAGACCTCATACAAATACTAAGCTCAGGACGAACAGTACACCAAACCGCAACGTCCCCTACCGACCCCGCGGACCGTCACCTGGCACCGTCTGTTATCCATCTGGTTCGATAACTGGCGAGACGAGACAGGCCTCACCATCACCACGACACGAGGACACATCTCCTGTTATCCAGCTGCTTCGACAACTGGCGAGACGAGACAGGCCTCACCATCACCACGACACGAGAACACATCTCCTGTTATCCAGCTGCTTCGACAACTGGCGAGACGAGACAGGCCTCACCATCACCACGACACGAGAACACATCTCCTGTTATCCAGCTGGTTCGACAACTGGCGAGGCGAGACAGGCCTCACCATCACCACGACACGAGAACACATCTCCTGTTATCCAGCTGGTTCGACAACTGGCGAGGCGAGACAGGCCTCACCATCACCACGACACGAGAACACATCTCCTGTTATCCAGCTGGTTCGACAACTGGCGAGGCGAGACAGGCCTCACCATCACCACGACACGAGAACACATCTCCTGTTATCCAGCTGGTTCGACAATTGGCGAGGCGAGACAGGCCTCACCATCACCACGACACGAGAACACATCTCCTGTTATCCAGCTGGTTCGACAACTGGCGAGGCGAGACAGGCCTCACCATTACCACGACACGAGAACACATCTCCTGTTATCCAGCTGGTTCGACAACTGGCGAGGCGAGACAGGCCTCACCATCACCACGACACGAGAACACATCTCCTGTTATCCAGCTGGTTCGACAACTGGCGAGGCGAGACAGGCCTCACCATCACCACGACACGAGAACACATCTCCTGTTATCCAGCTGGTTCGACAACGGGCGAGGCGAGACAGGCCTCACCATCACCACGACACGAGAACACATCTCCTGTTATCCAGCTGGTTCGACAACGGGCGAGACGAGACAGGGCGCACCATCACCACGACACGAGAACACATCTCCGCCGGTCAAAGTCATCGACTATTCCATCAGACGTCCTAGGAAACAAGATCAAACGAGGCAATGTAACGTGCATTTACGGGAAGGTCTCCGTGTGCCCCACCCTGACTCGACCACTGGACGCCATGGTGGACCCAACCCTATACGCCGTGCCTCCGTCGTCTCTCGCCAGGTGGATGCCATCCCAGTAAGACAGACATCATCAGACGGCATTCGCCGAGCGATACAGATGCCAGGACGGCGTTCACCAGCGCTGTCTGGCCGCACCTTGGAGCACCACCCGCTCTGGCTCGTGCATAGGGCGCCTAAACGGTCTTTTGTGGCACAATATTTTCCGCGTCAACTGCCGAGATGTTGGCATGATCGCGCCGTTTTCTGTGACGGTTCAGGTCCGATTTGTTGATGAAGGATGCCGAACAAGTGTGGCAATGAAACGGTTTGGCGTTAGTGTGACCGGCCATGTGCCTCTCCAAATGGGTCCGACTCTTGAACGCCACTCCACACTCCGCGCAAACGAACTTTCTTTCCATTCCACAGCGATTTCGATGATTTTTGAAAACCATTCTGCCAAACAAAATCTTCTGACACTTCTCACATTCGAATTTCGGTTTTGAGCCAGAATGATTCTCCTGCATGTGGTCCTTCAGGCTAGCCTTCGAGAGAAACGTCCGTTCACACAAAGTGCAAGAGATGACACCCCTGTGTTCCCGAGCCAAATGAGTCTCCTCGTGGCTACTCAACACCAACTTCGTTTTGGCCCTGAATGAACAGAAGCGACAAACAAACTCTCTGACTTCGGAGTGTTTGAGCATATGCTGTTTCAGCTGTTTTGCGGACAAGAATTTGTCACCGCACTGCTCACACGCATGCTTCCTCTCAGCTTTGTGGGCTGCCAAGTGGCCGGCTAAGTCACTGCGTGTTTTGAACGCTGCGGAACACTCTGGGCACTTGAAATCTCTCGTATTCTCGTGGCGCTGCATGTGAACATACAGATATTCTGTAGATTTGAACGTATTTTCACACAAGTTGCACTTAAACGGTCGTGCGTCCGAATGCACCTTCAAGTGCCTATTCAGCGCAGCCTTCACATGAAATGCCTTGTCACATTTTGAGCACTTGTGTGGTTTTTCCTTTCCGTGGGATTTCATGTGTAGGCGAAGTGATGCTTTGTACGGGTAGGACTTGTCGCATATCTTGCAATTCAGACGGGCCTTCTCGGTATCTGACTTGTGCGTCTCCAAATGTTGTTTTAATACATAATTACTGAAAAATCGTCTGCTACATGTAGTGCATACATGCGGCATCTCTGCTTTGCTGCGATGCACGCTTGTCTCGTGGGATTTCAAAGACTGCTTGCACTTGAACGCCTTCTTGCAGAGTTCGCATTTGAATTTGCGATCGTCGCTGTGTCGCATGATATGAAGTTCAAATGCAGATTTGCAGGGAAATGCTCCACCACATAACTTGCATTGGAATGGTTTAGCCCTGCTCGTCCCATTGTGAGTGGCCATATGGTTCTTCAGGCCCGATGGAAACTGAAATACTTTCGGACACTGCGAGCACTTGTTGCTGTATTCTCCCGCATGTCGACCAAGATGGGCCCACAGTACAGCTCTGGAAGACAACAAGAGCGAGCACACGGGACATTCATGCTTCTTAAGTTTGCCATCATGAGAAAGACAGTGAATCCTCAACGTCTTTCGCAACTTGGTCGCAAACGGACATTTGTCACACTTGTAAGGCTTGGCATCGGAATGTACCAAACCGTGCTCTCGGTAGGCGACTTTGCGCAGCCAGAGATGGCAGATGGGACATTCTTGTCGGCCCTCCTTGTGAGACTCCAGGTGAGGTTGTAACTCCTCGGTGGAAGGGAACTCCTCGCCGCACAGGTTACAAAGAACACCACTTCCTTCCAAGCACGGTGGCAAGCTGAGATCTGAAAGGAAACGCCAGCGTTACTGGTCCGCAGCGTTTTCCCTGCAACGCAAGTGGGACATGGCAAGGGAGCTTGCTAGTGGCCGATCAGAACTCATCCTTGAACCCCCTTGAACCTTTGGTCACCCTTCAACTCACCCTTGAACAGAAATCACCCTTGATGGGTTGGAACGATTTAACACTTTCAGAGTGTCAGTGGTTTTATTTTCAATCTAAGCAACCAATGTTCACTTTTGTTGGGAGGGAGTTAAGCTGCAAAAGGATGTTATTGGACTTATACCACTAAGTTTCCATGCATGTGGCGATCCAGATAACCACCAAGTGTGTCTTTTAGTAGGTGCATGACGACCCATTTCCTTAGCATTCCTCGTGCACGGCAAACCCTTTCGTTGCACACACCAACACCAGAGAAGGATAAAATGCTTTTGAAAATAACAATTTCCCATGTTTGCACCTGACTCAACATTTCCGACTAATCCCACAGCAGTGGCACTCACGAAATCGGACAGTGGCGATTTCAAGGAAAGCGCGTGAAGAGTCAATGCAACCCTTTTAATGAGAATATATACATAGTAAAACGTCATTTGGGTCTGGAACCGAGCTGGCGGTTCTTAAGCGTTCTTCCCCAACGTGAAAGGCCACTTGAGACTTTTACTTTGAATTAACAAGGATAGGGAAAATTGTTTCCTGATTGATAAGATGCAATAGGTGTTGCATTGTTCCCATGGATACAACGTCCTTTTAGGGTTCATTCCTTTCCTCAGTCGGCATCTTCAAAGCTCTAACAAATATTCGTTTTGCATGGAGGTTTAGTTCGACAAGCGACACGCGCGAGATCATTCCACTGACTTTGCACAGAAGTGCCGATTGCATATGTGCTTATACACTTCATATGTTCGCATGTATACATATGTACACTTGTAGCCTTTCCCCTAGCTGGCGGAAGGTCCCTTAGTTTTCGTCCGCCCACGAGTTACCTCACCTGGAGTCCCACAAGGAGGGCCGACAATAGTGTTCCGTCTGCCATCTCTGGCTGCGTAAAGGGACTTACCGAGATCGCATTGGGGTATATTCCGGTGCCAAGTCTTACAGGTGTGACAAATGTCCGTATGCGTCTAAGGGTGCGTTCGGAAGGCGCACAATTTTCCAGCGAATTCGCCAAATTTCTCATGGTTGCTCGGTAGAAATTTCGCGAAAAAATGCCGGGTTCGCCGTATGTGGGTCATGTAGGTATCTAAACAATTAGTTGATAACAATCATATTTGGTTGTCAGCAATTATTTTGACTATTATTACTGCTGATCAGATGACACAACAAATCAAGAATAAAAAAAACATCAACGTGCATCACCATTGGCCATTGTCATCATCACCACTATAAGCAATTACATATACAATTAATAGGTTCACAAGTAGACATGATATGCATCTGGAAGCATGCCACATAACGGGTGTCCACAATGCATCCGGACGCAGTTTAACGTTTCGTAACATCGCCAGCAATTATCATTATATTAAGTTTCGCACCTTAACCCGGCATTGACTGGGATCTCAGTCGAACGCCATTGACTGTGGGGGGGGGGGACATTAAACGCCCCCTGGTTATCTTCCGAACCAATGATCGCAGCGAGACGCGCAAGGCGGTATTCGAAAGCTCTCAATGAGATGAATCTAAAGCATGATCAACAATTTCGAAGTGAGGTAAAATGTCAGGTAAAAGGTCAAAATCGACGCATTTTAGTTTATGGGCCATACTTTACAGCAAAGTCACAAAAAAAAAATTGCTGACAACCAAATATGATTGTTATCAACTAATTGTTTAGATACCAAGTCACAAAAAATCACTACGCGCAAAATATCTACGAAAGTCATGCAACACATGTTTTATGGGTTATTTGCCACGCATGATTCGATAGTAATAGTCATTTTACCAACTGAATTTATTTACGTGAAGTTATTGTCAAGTTCAGGTCACTGAAAGCCAATTTTTTTAATTGATAAATATGAAAAAGAAGGCATGTTGATGGACCAGTTTTCTCTCAGGAATTCAGTGCTGGCATTTATTTGTCTGTATCTGGTCAATAAAAGCCAAAAAACGCAATTTCAAAATATGACGTCATGAGTTACCCATACTTTAGATGTCATCAGTCAGTCAAGAATAGAGATATCAGTTTGAAATTGGGTATGGTAGTTGCCTAGGTATGGTTCTCTGACATATATTCCGGTTTTTAAATATTTTATACCAAATTTATTTGGATAATTCCCCCCCAAAAAAACACGTTTTGTTTTGTTTTTGGGGTCAAAAACGAAAAATAAAAAATAAATCCGATATAGCCAGTTTGTAGCCCTTCCAATTTGCTATCTTTTGGCGTTTTTCGATTGCATTTTGGCGTTTTTCGATTGCTTCAAATGTGGCATTTGTACGGCCTGGCAAAGTTTACTTGACTTTGGTGTAAAACTCGTGTGTAGTGACGTCACTAAATTCGCCATAACTCGAGAGAAAACAAATCGACGAAATTTCTTCATTTTTTGCACAAAAGACGTAACAATGATTTATAAGAAGGTACCCGAAGTTTCACGTTGATAGCGCCATTAGTTTTTCAGCTATTGCGAAAATTCATCAGGGGAGTGGGGGGGGGGGGGGGGGGGGGGCGTTAAACGCCCCCACCCCCAGTCAATGGCGGGTTAACCCTCGCACCGACGGGGGTCTGAGCCAACTTAGAACCGACGGGGGACGGATCCCCCCCCGAGATCTCGAAAACTATGCAACGTAGCGAGAATCGGAAAACGGCGTTAGGTAGGCCGTGACGAGTACTAGACAAAATACAAGGTGATTTTGTGATCAGGTCATTATTGAGGTGCATTGCTTCACATAATCCGGGCTAGCTCGGTAACCAAGATAGCTAGGAACATACGGTAAAAAGCACTGAAAAGCCCTTGAAACGCACGTTCTGCATACTGTCCTCAGATGATAATGTCCTGCAAAATGTCCTCATTATAACGTGACGACCGGCGTCACTCCTCAGTAGTCCGTTATAACGTGACGACCGACGTCACTCCTGTGGTCCGTTATAACGTGACGACCGGCGTCACTCCCCAGTAGTCCGTTATAACGTGACGGCCGGCGTCACTCCTCAGTAGTCCGTTATAACGTGACGACCGGCGTCACTCCTCAGTAGTCCGTTATAACGTGACGACCGACGTCACTCCTGTGGTCCATTATAACGTGACGACCGGCGTCACTCCCCAGTAGTCCGTTATAACGTGACGACCGGCGTCACTCCTCAGTAGTCCGTTATAACGTGACGACCGGCGTCACTCCTCAGTAGTCCGTTATAACGTGACGACCGGCGTCACTCCTCAGTAGTCCGTTATAACGTGACGACCGGCGTCACTCCTGTGGTCCGTTATAACGTGACGACCGGAGTCACTCCTCAGTAGTCCGTTATAACGTGACGACCGACGTCACTCCTGTGGTCCATTATAACGTGACGACCGGCGTCACTCCTCAGTAGTCCGTTATAACGTGACGACCGACGTCACTCCTGTGGTCCGTTATAACGTGACGACCGGCGTCACTCCCCAGTAGTCCGTTATAACGTGACGACCGGCGTCACTCCTCAGTAGTCCGTTATAACGTGACGACCGACGTCACTCCTGTGGTCCGTTATAACGTGACGACCGGAGTCACTCTTCAGTAGTCCGTTATAACGTGACGACCGGCGTCACTCCTGTGGTCCGTTATAACGTTACGACCGGAGTCACTCCTCAGTAGTCCGTTATAACGTGACGACCGGCGTCACTCCTGTGGTCCGTTATAACGTGACGACCGGCGTCACTCCTGTGGTCCGTTATAACGTGACGACCGGAGTCACTCCTCAGTAGTCCGTTATAACGTGACTACCGGCGTCACTCCTGTGGTCCGTTATAACGTGACGACCGGCGTCACTCCTCAGTAGTCCGTTATAACGTGACGACCGGCGTCACTCCTGTGGTCCGTTATAACGTGACGACCGGAGTCACTCCTCAGTAGTCCGTTATAACGTGACGACCGGCGTCACTCCTGTGGTCCGTTATAACGTGACGACCGGCGTCACTCCTGTGGTCCGTTATAACGTGACAACCGGAGTCACTCCTCAGTAGTCCGTTATAACGTGACGACCGGCGTCACTCCTGTGGTCCGTTATAACGTGACGACCGGCGTCACTCCTCAGTAGTCCGTTATAACGTGACGACCGGCGTCACTCCTATGGTCCGTTATAACGTGACGACCGGCGTCACTCCTGTGGTCCGTTATAACGTGACGACCGGCGTCACTCCTCAGTAGTCCGTTATAACGTGACGACCGGCGTCACTCTTGTGGTCCGTTATAACGTGACGACCGGCGTCACTCCTGTGGTCCGTTATAACGTGACGACCGGCGTCACTCCTCAGTAGTCCGTTATAACGTGACGACCGGCGTCACTCCTCAGTAGTCCGTTATAACGTGACGACCGGAGTCACTCCTCAGTAGTCCGTTATAACGTGACGACCGGAGTCACTCCTCAGTAGTCCGTTATAACGTGACGACCGGCGTCACTCCTGTGGTCCGTTATAACGTGACGACCGGCGTCACTCCTGTGGTCCGTTATAACGTGACGACCGGCGTCACTCCTCAGTAGTTCGTTATAACGTGACGACCGGCGTCACTCCTCAGTAGTCCGTTATAACGTGACGACCGGCGTCACTCCTGTGGTCCGTTATAACGTGACGACCGGCGTCACTCCTGTGGTCCGTTATAACGTGACGACCGGCGTCACTCCTCAGTAGTCCGTTATAACGTGACGACCGGCGTCACTCCTCAGTAGTCCGTTATAACGTGACGACCGGCGTCACTCCTGTGGTCCGTTATAACGTGACGACCGGCGTCACTCCTGTGGTCCGTTATAACGTGACGACCGGAGTCACTCTTCAGTAGTCCGTTATAACGTGACGACCGGCGTCACACCTGTGGTCCATTATAACGTGACGACCGGAGTCACTCCTCCCTCAGTAGTCCGTTATAACGTGACGACCGACGTCACTCCTATGGTCCGTTATAACGTGACGACCGGCGTCACTCCTGTGGTCCGTTATAACGTGACGACCGGCGTCACTCCCCAGTAGTCCGTTATAACGTGACGACCGGCGTCACTCCTCAGTAGTCCGTTATAACGTGACGACCGGCGTCACTCCTGTGGTCCGTTATAACGTGACGACCGGAGTCACTCCTCCCTCAGTAGTCCGTTATGAGTAGTCAGTTATAACGTCACGACCGGCGTCACTCCTCCCTCAGTAGACCGTTATAACGTGACGACACGACTTTTTCTGTCTGGCCAGCAGACATGTGTGGGGATCCGAAATGTGGATCCAGGGATGTGATATCAAGGACCTGGATCCCGAATCCACTGGGATCATAGCTCGTTCAAAAAATGTATAGAGATCCAAAAAGATTCAATATTTTATGCACTGTTTTCCATTGGAAAGGACGGGATCCCGAAGCGGCTTTCCATATTTTGGCCAGAAATCCAAAGAACTCATTTCACAAATTCGTAATTTCTGAACCAATAACTTTAGACATGTGTTTGGCTAGTGAACGAGCATCGGGCAGTTAACTTCAAGTGTCTGTCAGGCCGTTGAATCAATGGGCTAACTCATCCACGTCCTGTGGTCATTCATCATCCACGCGGGTCCTGCTACCGGCCGGGGGTCGCGGCTGCCGCATACTCGAACTGAGGTGCAAGTTTGTCCACGTCCTGTGGTCATTCATCACCCACGCGGGTCCTGCTAACGGCCGGGGGTCGCGGCTGCCGCATACTCGAACTGAGGTGCAAGTTTGTCCACGTCCTGTGGTCATTCATCTCCCACGCGGGTCCTGCTAACGGCCGGGGGTCGCGGCTGCCGCATACTCGAACTGAGGTGCAAGTTTGTCCACGTCCTGTGGTCATTCATCACCCACGCGGGCCCTGCTAACGGCCGGGGGTCGCGGCTGCCGCATACTCGAACTGAGGTGCAAGTTTGTCCACGTCCTGTGGTCATTCATCACCCACGCGGGTCCTGCTAACGGCCGGGGGTCGCGGCTGCCGCATACTCGAACTGAGGTGCAAGTTTGTCCACGTCCTGTGGTCATTCATCACCCACGCGGGTCCTGCTAACGGCCGGGGGTCGCGGCTGCCGCATACTCGAACTGAGGTGCAAGTTTGTCCACGTCCTGTGGTCATTCATCACCCACGCGGGTCCTGCTAACGGCCGGGGATCGCGGCTGTCGCATACTCGAACTGCGGTGCAAGTTTGTCCACGTCCTGTGGTCATTCATCACCCACGCGGGCCCTGCTAACGGCCGGGGGTCGCGGCTGCCGCATACTCGAACTGAGGTGCAAGTTTGTCCACGTCCTGTGGTCATTCATCACCCACGCGGGCCCTGCTAACGGCCGGGGGTCGCGGCTGCCGCATACTACTCGAACTCAGGTGCAAGTTTGGTGCATGACCAGCAATGCTCTTAACTTCAGAATATGTATAGATTATGTTATAGGTATAAATTGCCTAGTTACCTAGTACAACATTAGTTAGTATTAGTATTAGTACCTACAACATTACAACATTAGTACACATTAGTACAAATTAGTATTAGTACAGTATTAGTAGTAGTAGTACAACATTAGTATTAGTACCTAGTACAACATGCCTGATTATATAGACTAGCTATGCTCTGGAATCCATCTGGAGTACGGGCCAGCAGCGACCCCCGACCGTTGTGGCTGCTGATTGCGTTATATCCTACTTACTTTGTGGATCAGCGACGCCACATTTGAGAGACACCAGCTCCTGAAATAAAATTGTTCGTTCAAAAACGGCGATAGAAAAAGGTGACACACGTTCTTGAGCAAGCGCTTTGAAGGGACAACGCTGACTATGAGCACTGGAGGTGGCTTATATAATGGTACATATATAGATAATGTTATACTAAGAATTGTTTAACAATTATTTCTTTATAGGAAATTAATAAAATATGTAATTATATTTTAATAATTTGTGCAAGCAAGCACTAAGTATTTTTTTTCCTGTGCCACTCGCGAGAAGCGTCGCCATCTCGTCTGACCTGCTGCCCTGCTGGCGCGGAGGCGAGTCGGTCCTGAAGCTGCCGTTCCACATACGACAGCTGCTCCTGCAGCGTCGCTTCCACCGCGGATGTCCTCAGATCAGGCCGGGCGGAAGTGGGGGTCTGTGGGTCCCCCGTCCGGTCAGACGGGTCCGCGATCTCCGGTGGGTCCCCCGTCCGGTCAGACGGGTCCACAGTGTCCGGTGAGTCCCCCGTCCGGTCAGACGGGTCCGCGATCTCCGGTGGGTCCCCCGTCCGGTCAGACGGGTCCACAGTGGCCGGTGAGTCCCCCGTCCGGTCAGACGGGTCCACAGTGTCCGGTGGGTCCCTCGTCCGGTCAAACAGGTCCACAGTGCCCGGTGGGTCCCCAGTCCGGCCGAGATCGGTCGACTCTGCCGCCCCAGTCACGCGCGCCGCCCACGTGTCGAGCTCGGCCTGAGCGGCACAGAGCTCGGCGGCGGTGCGAAGCCGCTGCCGGCGCTCCAGCAGCGCCGTACAGTCAGCACAGAGCCGCGGCTCGGCCGTCACGTCCAGACGGCGCAGTTGCAGCACGCAGGCTGCCGCAGACTGACCTCCGGCCAGCGCCAGGTCAAACAGCGGCGGCGGCAGCTGGTCGGATGGCAGGGAGCCGCCGCAGATGCCGCACAGCTCCGACTCCGATGGTGGCCCAGTCATCATACCTGCAGATTGCAGAAAGTGCTGAGGTTAAAATGGCCTAGTTTTGATGGGAGGACAACCTGACATGGAACAAACTTTAGCAGTAATAGGTGAAATGATTTGTAAATAGTGCGTTGCAAGCTACTTCCTAAAGGCGGCAGCACACTGCGCATTCGGCGCCCAATATCACTGCGAAATCCCGTCTCAGAAAATATCGGCGACACCACGGAATATCGGTCCGGCGGATTCGTGTCTGCTGGCGAGATTCCGCCCGGCCGACCTACAGCCTGTCGCAACCTGTCCCTGCAGCCTGTCCTTACTCGCAACGCTTGATGGCCATTTTTCGACGAAGATATAAGTTTAGAACCACGAAACTTGTACATAAGTTTCACAGCGGCAAGAACATGCTGTGCAAAATGTGTACCTCTATCTTGCATAGATTCGCCACTGTTAGCCTGATCAATGTTTCCTGTCCGCGGTTCCGCGGCGTTCAGTCGCGGAAAAAGCTCGTACGGACAATATTTTCCAGCCATTCCAGCAGCGGACACTCGGTGCGTTTAGCTTGCGTTTTTCATCGTTTCGACTGTCGCGGACGCGAAAATCACTGCAAATGAGCGATAAATCATAGCGATACCACGGAGACCGCGCGCCGAACGGTCTAGCGTGCTGCCGCCTGCCGCCTTAACCCGCAAGTTACTGGGGTATATTTTATAACGCGACTTACTGGGGGGGGGGGGGGGGCTATCCCCCCTCGGATCTCCGGAACTACTGGACTGATTGTAAAAATTCAAACGGCATTCGATAGCCCTGGGAAATTTATCGAGGGAAACATAATATTGTTTATCTCGGGGTCACCGATGACGTCACAGGTCAGGTCAAGTACAAAATGTTTGACCGTGTCAAAAGGTCTCGATGGATGGACTTGTCACGCAAAATTGCGATATTAAACGCATAAGCAGTCGATAAATCGGTATGATTCGTGTGTCTGACACTCCTAAGTACCATTCTAAGCTGTTTGTGAACTTGGGTCAGGTCAAGGTCATCCGAGGTCATGAGGTAAAATTGCAGATTACATTAATTAGGTGTTGTAACACATGTTTATGGGTTTGTTTTTCGTCTAGAACGCGAAAAATGACCTTAGAACATTGTTCGTTCCATACAAATAGAAGTAAAAAGCAAAAACAGAAATGCATTTTGCATGCATATGCATGCTGTGAGAGGTGGTCGATTTTTGTCATTTGAAGGTCATAAGTCAGTTATTTTTGAAGATATCAACTTCAAATGTGGTACACATATTCACCGAACACGTCTCAATCACATATAATCTGGTTTTTGGATAATTCTGATTTTTTTTGTGAAAATTTTGGGGAATTTTTTTTTCTCAATTTATATATTTTTATTTATATATATATTTTTTTTTTATTACAATATTTGGATTTCTCAAAATTTTGAATAAAAAAACGCACAAATCTGATATAGCAGTTTGATAGCCAGGTATATTGTCAGTAATTTGATTTAAAGGGAATAGGTCACCTTGAAAGTTGTCTTGAAGTTCAACCATTAGGTGCATCTTGAGCTCAAAACTATGAATATGACTTTGGTTTGGACAACTGATGGATATATGTGGAGAAAGAAGTAAGTTTCTCTTTCTATTTCACGAGAAATCGCACGATAGCAGCTGGCGTTCTGGCTCCGCCCCGCTCCGCCTGACGCCAAGTACAGTCTCTGATAAGGGGCCGCCGCGCCGCCCGGGCGGCTGAGCGGATATTAAAGAGGCGTCGTACACTCTACGTGCCAGAGAGTGTACCTGCCTCCGGCCGCGCGGCGGCAAGCGTTCATTCCCAGATCGTGGCCCGGAACAGCGGGATTGAAATCGGGCCCACTAGTCCTGTGTCGAAATTACTTAACGTAGAGAGGTAATTCTTTCACCACAAACCATTTTTAGATCTGCTCTACAAATCTGCTATCTCAGTCCAAAACCCCATGTTAAAGGTGAACTATTCCCTTTAAGACAATTGAATTTATCTCAAATATTGTACCTTTGACAGCGTTTTCCGCAAACCATTATTTTGCAACAAAAACTGAAGAATATGACGTCACTCTGACGTCATTCCCGGTTGACCTATCATAACCTCAACTTTTTTCTTTGGCTAACATGTGTAGAATTGATGCGAGAGAAGGCACTGAAAGATTGGTGACGATACTGGTGTTGGTTTAGGAGTTATTGCAAAATAACGGGAGGGGGGGGGGGGGCAAAAAATAGCCCCCCCCCCCCCAGTAACTCGCGGGCTAACAATCTACCTCATTTAAAATGTTGTGATTGCAAAACATTATCTTTACAAGCTTCTGAAGTAATAGCAAATGTATGAACATTTGTGTGTGGCTGTCAGTGGCAAGAGTCCAGCCCACTTATCTGTCCCCAGGCCTGCCCCCGTGTATCGGCAGGCATTTTTCTATTTTTTTCTGTTGGCATGCATGTCACAGCCTAAAGGATATATTTGGTCTCTGGGGTATATTCTGTACCACGACTCACGGGGGGGGGGGGGGGGTAGCCCCCCCCTGATATCTTCAGAACCAATTATCGCAGCGGGACGCGCAAGGCGGCATTCGAAAGCGCGCAATGAGATAAACCTAACGCCACACTTGACAATTTCAAATTAAGGTTACATGTCAGGTCACGGTCAAGTCAAACGTCAAAATCGAGGTATTTGAGTTTATGGACAATACTTGCCATCTATGGCCTTCGATTGCGCCTATAATCACCCAAAGTGCTGTCAAAGGTATGATACATATCCCACATGAGCTAAAGTGAGATTGTTGGAAAAGATAAAGGTCAAGGTCAGGTCACAAAAGGTCACTACACACAAAATATCTACGAAAGTCATGCAGCACATGTTTTATGGGTGTTTTTTTTTTCACGTAGAATTCGACAGTGATAGTCATTTTACCACCTGACTTCATTTACGTGAAGTTAGTGTTAAGTTCAGGTCAAGTTCAGGTCACTGAAGGTCAAAATTTGAAATTGATAAATCGAAATGAAAAAAGCATGTTTCTATATCAGTTTTATCTTTTAAAAAAAATACAGTGCTGGCATTTATTTGTCTGTATCTGGTCAATACAAGCAAAAAAACGCAATTTCAAAATATGACGTCATGATTTACCCATACTTTATATGCCATGTCAGTCAAAAAAAAAATCATTTTGAAATTTGGCATGGTAGTTGCCCATATGTCGTTATCTGGCATATATTCCGTTTGTTTTAATATCTTTAACAAATTTGACTTTGTGGAGATAAAAAAAAACTTTTTTGAAATTTTGGGGTCAACAAAATTTTCGCAATTTCGAGATAACTGGTTTGTAGCCCTTAAAATTGTCTACCTTTTAGCGTTTTGTTTTATTGCATTTTGCTTCCAATGTGGCATTTGTGCGGCCTGGCAAAGTTTAGCTGATTTTTGTGTCAAAATCGTGTTTAGTGACGTCACTAAATTCACTATATCTCGAGAGAAAATTCCGACGAAATTGCTTTATTTTTGCACAAAATGTGTGAAAATGATGCCCGGAAAGGTGCTGAAAGTTTGGCGTCGATATCTGTATTAGTTGTTGAGATATTCCTAATATTCCTAGGGGGGGGGGGGGGGGGGGCTAAAAAAAACACCCCCCATCCCCCAGTGACTCGCGGGTTAAGGCCAAGGGATACTACCAGCGCCTGCAAAGCTGAAAACTGTCCTGCTTGACTTATTGACACACATGACAATGACAATGACTGACAATGGTATGACATGACAATGAACTTTCAAAGTTGAAAAGGAATTAACTATGTCAAACAAGGACTTCTCCAGCTATTGATGCTCAGAAGAAAAACTACAGGCCATCACTTGAAACTACATAAACCCACAGTCAAAAACTTAGTCAACAGACACTTCCCGACACAGACAGCCAGCGGAAATAACAGTTGAAACAGCCTACCATACAAACATAGGATCTCCCACATTATAGTTTTATTCTCAATCAATGACAACATGCAATGCAAATTCCTAAAAAAAAGACGTTTCGACAAACAGGGTGTCTTCGTCAGTGCTAATTATACATATTTAAATTATAAAGACATTAGACATTAGACACAAAGACATTAAGACAAGGTCAAGCAATCACAATCAGCTTCAGGCAAACTAAGAGAGATCACTCTTAGTTTGCCTGAAGCTGATGATCTACTCTTAGATTGCCTGAAGCTGATTGTGATTGCTTGACTTTGTCTTAATGCCTTTGTGTCTAATGTCTTTAGAATGTAAATATGTATAATTAGCACTGACAAATACACCCTGTTTGTTGAAACGTCTGTTTTTTTTATAGAAATTTGCATTGTATGTTGTCATTGATTGGGAATACAGCTAACATGTTTGATACATTACATATATCTCCCACATTCATTGATAGGATTCAGGGTAAAATACTAGAACATTAGACAGCCAAAATACCAGGCATTGCATGCCATTCATGGTCTATATGCCCTAAAGCACCAATACACCACCAAATATATTGAACAAGGGGATTGATGACCTGTTAATCATTAACTCATTAAGTAACTTATTTAAACTGTTAACCCACACGGCGCTGGGGGGGGGGGGGGGGGGAGTAAATTTTACCCCCTCCCGGATTTTCTCAATTACTTGAAAACTAGGACAGATATCGAAGTGAAACTTTCGGTACCTTATGCTGCATCAATTATACGTCTTCTGTCCCAATTTCATTGAAATTGGTGGACTAGTTTGGGAGATAATGACGTTTTAGTGACGTCATATCATGCCATTTTTGGTGGAAAAACGATAAATGTTAGGAAAATCGTAGAACATAGAGTTTTGAAGCAAATTGCAAAGAAACACGTCAAAGGTAGGCAATGACATTCTCTTCAAAATGGCCATCTCGAATTATCCAAATTTTGAGTTTTTGATCCCTAAAAACGAAAAAACGAAAAAAAAGTTTTCAGGATTTCCTCCCCCCACAAAATATTTATCTCAAATATATTAAAAAAGGAATATATAATAGAGAACCAAGTATGGACGATACCCATATCAAATTGCAAAGCAATACCTTTATTTTTGACTGACTAATGGCTCCCTAAGTATAAGTAACTCATGACATCATTGTTTGAAGTTGTTTTTTGACTTTTACTGACCAAATACAGACAAATCAATGTCACCACTGAATGTCTGAGATAAAACTAGTCTAGATTCATGCCTTTCACATTCTGATTCTGATTCGACCGGATTCCACCGGCGGTATATTTGTGCAAATCAGGTAGGCGCAGTGGCAAACAACCCATCGTATACTTGAAATGAAACATAATGTATAGATGGCGCTACCATTAGGGAAGGGCGGAATGGATATGACAATTAGTTATGTTAGGGGGTGAATATGTTAAACTGTTAGTTTTAGGTAAGGGTTTAGGTAGCGCCATCAAGGTTAACGAAATACAATACAAACAAATATACATACAGCATCTGTAGACAAATAACAGAGCCGAGAGTCATCACCGGCCGGCCGAGGCGGCGGTCCAACTGTCGGAGGCCGAGAGTCCTCACCGGCCGGCAGAGGCAGTGCAGTCCGACTGTCGGAGGCCGAGAGTCATCACCGGCCGGCAGAGGCAGTGCAGTCCGACTGTCGGAGGCCGAGAGTCATCACCGGCCGGCAGAGGCAGTGCAGTCCTACTGTCGGAGGTCGAGAGTCATCACCGGCCGGCCGAGGCGGTGCAGTCCGACTGTCGGAGGCCGAGAGTCATCACCGGCCGGCAGAGGCGGTGCAATCTTGCTGTCGGAGGCCGAGAGTCTTCACCGGCCGGCCGAGGCGGCGGTCCAACTGTCGGAGGCCGAGAGTCCTCACCGGCCAGCCGAGGCAGTGCAGTCCGACTGTCGGAGGCCGAGGCGGTGCAATCTTGCTGTCGGAGGCCGAGAGTCTTCACCGGCCGGCCGAGGCGGCGGTCCAACTGTCGGAGGCCGAGAGTCCTCACCGGCCAGCCGAGGCAGTGCAGTCCGACTGTCGGAGGCCGAGAGTCATCACCGGCCGGCCGAGGCAGTGCAGTCTTACTGTCGGAGGTCCAGAGTCATCACCGGCCAGCCGAGGCGGTGCAGTCCGACTGTCGGAGGCCGAGAGTCATCACCGGCCGGTCGAGGCAGTGCAGTCTTACTGTCGGAGGTCCAGAGTCATCACCGGCCAGCCGAGGCGGTGCAGTCTTACTGTCGGAGGCCGAGAGTCATCACCGGCCGGCCGAGGCGGTGCAGTCTTACTGTCAGAGTCCGAAAATCATCACCGGCCGGCCGAGGCAGTGCAGTCCGACTGTCGGAGGCCGAGAGTCATCACCGGCCGGCCGAGGCGGTGCAGTCTTACTGTCAGAGTCCGAAAATCATCACCGGCCGGCCGAGGCAGTGCAGTCCGACTGTCGGAGGTCCAGTCATCACCGGCCGGCCGAGGCGGTGCAGTCTTACTGTCAGAGTCCGAAAATCATCACCGGCCGGCCGAGGCGGAGGTCCGCCACCATCGGAGGCAGATAGTCACCACCGGCCGACCGAGGCGGCAGCACGACCGTTTAGATTTTTCGACATTTCATTTAATCACGATTCATTTAATCACGTCACGAAATTTACATTAATCAATTACAATTTTTGACCTGCGACCTGACCTGCGACCTGAGGTCCATTATATGGGTCATGGTGTGCAAATGACTACTGCTATAGAATTGTACGTGTAAAATAACCCATAAAACATGTGTTGCATGACTTTTGTACACCTATTGCTAATAGAAACATTTTGTGACCTGACCTTGACCTTTGCTTACAATTTCAATTTCGGTAATGTGGTAATGTATCATACCTTTAAGAGCTTTTTGTGTGATAATAGTCATAATCTAAGGCTTTGAATGGAAAGTATGGCCCATCAAGTCAAATAACTATTTTAACCTTTGGCAGGAGTGTGACCTGACAGGTGACCTTATTTTAAGAATTTCGGGTATGTGCTAGATTACAATAATTGAGACCTTTTGATTGCCGCCTTGCACATCTCACTGCAGTCATTGGTTCAGAAGATACAAACAAGGGGGAGGGGTAAAATTTACCCCCCAGCACTGCGGCTGGAAGTGAAGACCCAGCGCTGCACGGGTTAACCCACTGAAATATTAACCCATTAGCTGTTAACTCACTGAGTCCAGGGGGTTGTTCTAGCACCCTCAACCAGAGGAGGTTTTCATCCTGCTGGTTGAAGTGTGTTGGAGCAGAGCATGGGAGCATTGGACAGCGCACACCACTAATATGAGTGTGACATAACTGTTGTTACTTAATGCTAACTTTCCTCCACCTCCCTCTACTGCTCACCAAACAGTTAAAATTTTGCTTAACCAGTTGAGGTTGGTGTAGGCTCAACTGACTTTTGTTTTAGTTGAGTTGTAGGTAGTAGTTGAGACACATGACTGGTGGAGAAAATGAAGCCTCAACCTAATCTGGTTGAGGGTGCTGGAACAGCCCCCATAAAGTGTGGTGCCCCTGAGAATAGGTTTTAACATAGGTACCCTGTACCTACCTATACATCAGACAGACATCACAAAACCTGTACTGAGTAATACAATAACAAAATACCTCATGTAGACAGATAAAAAGATAGACTGATAGATGTTCAACTAGAATGGACCTTAAAGGGAGATAATCACCTTTGTATTTTATTAGCAACAATTGATTTGGCTACTGTTATGGTATTAAAATAATGTGATATAAATTTAAGAATTAAATACAATTATTCTCTCATTCAAAGTTGGAAGTTTGGGAAAATTAATGATTGGTATTTTCCCTCCACTATTGGAAATGTGCAACATCCGGCGCTTTTGCATCAATCTGTTCAATGTTGTTGAATGGGCACTTATAAACAAATCACACTTCACAGACAATAAATAAGTAAGGTAATAGGCCACTGTTAAACTGATGATTTCAATGCACTTTTTTCAAATGATTGTTGATTGTTCATAAAAGTTTGGCACATATTCCCAAAAGATAGAGTGCAGGAAACAAATCACATACCTTCATGATAAATAACAATGTGTAGGGAGGCTAATTCACTGAATTAGTTACTGAGTACTTGCTGCTTATAAGCGTGGAACGCTTAGCAACTATGACTTGAAATATCTATCAGTAAGAATTATTATATGCAAAATGTAATGCATTTACAATATATTTTGGTCGTCTATTGATTTCAGGTGCAACTCCATTTTTGTGGAAAAAGGTGATTATCTCCCTTTAAGGCCAAGTGGCCTCTCTAAATTCCGTATATTGTAAGGTAAGGTAAGGAGTACGTAATACGTTAACATTGACATCAACCAAGGTCCAAGTTCTACTCACCTTGTTCGCATATTACCAGTCGACTTAGTCTCTATGGCCTTGGAATCGCTTTGAGGTAGAGTAAACAAAAAAGAACTGCAAATCTCTCGATCACCAGGCCGTGGCGAAGTTTAGTTCCGACTAGGTCTGGCAATCCCCCCGTGACGTCACCGCGAGGATGCCCGAGGGCATTTACATGTTAAGGCTATGGAGGTAGAGGAGTTTTCCATATTGAGTTTCGAACATTTCTAAATACTATTTATTTGATAAATGAATGTTGTCATGTTCGCTACTGCTTCTTCTATCCAGATCCGGGGTCGATATATACATAACGGGTCATCTACTTCAATGGCAAGACGTTTACCAGCATTATGTAAGCCAGCTACTAAGGGCGACTTTTGGTACCATGTAGTACGATTATCACCCCAAATGTCATGAGCCACTTTGGAATGTACGGTTTGGAGTACGGTTTAGTTTAAACTCGACGGATGGATGAATTACAGAGTTGATATAGATAAGATAATTATGTAGGGTAGCGTTTTTTTAGGTTAAGAAAATATTTGAATTTGACGAATAGATTAACCCTCGCCCTGGTTGGGAGGGGGTCATGTCGACCCCATCCTTAAGTCTTTCGGGAATAGCAGGAAAACTGCGACGCGTAGCACCGCAAAATTTGGCACAGCTATTCTGGCATCAATTACCCACATTGTGTTAACATTTTGACCTCGTCATCTCAGGTCAGGTTACCAGGTCATGTCAAGTGACCTTACCTCCAAAAATGTTTGAGGTCGTTCCAATGCCACAGTATTTGTCGGAGATATTTGAAAATTGCAGTATTGCATACGGGCATACGGACGTATCCTTCCCGTTGCGACTCTCGGACTTGGACGTTGGGTCTCAACGTCCATCCAACAACGAAGGTCACATGGCGCCCAGTGCCCAACTTGTTGGCCCGAAGAGCTAATAGTGGGGACCAGGCCAGGACTATCTCCCCAAGCCATCTCCCCCAGGCTCCTCCAGATCCACAGGGACCATTTATGCGCGGAAATGTCCGTCTGCCTCTTGCTACTTTGAAACCATTTGCACCGTTACCAGTTGTTTGTTACAGTTCGGTACATAGGTATGTATACAGACTACAGCTATTATTATCATATGTACTATTGAGCGCAGACTGCCACCGGCCATCGTGATTTACTATCCGAGGCTAATGTATATGAAAAACTACCTTCATTTCAACATTTTGCATCATACCGAGATGTGCGACCAGGAAAAGGGGTTACCTGAGGCTTGGCTCCACTCACGGTCTGGTTCCAATATTAAAAATGCGTTTTCCACGACCTAAAATTAAAATGTTCACGCCGCTTCGCGGCGTCACATCAGTGGCCATCGTCATAACGAAGCCATCGTCATCGTCTTCGTTTCGTCGCAACGCTGAATTGAATGAATAACATTTTTAGCTTATTATCCTCTACAAGGCTAAGAAGCTAAAAATGCCTATGTTTCTGGGTTTTATCAGGCAAACCCGAGCACAAAAAAAATCGCGCCGCTTCGCGGCGCTAAATAACAAGTACCTACTATAACATGCAAATCAAATATATGTTAATATATATGTTGTAACGTACCGTCTGTAACGTAAATATATGTTGTAACGTACCGTCTGAAAGTGCCAGCACTGCCATGGAGCATGCGCAGACCAATAACGCACACCATAAAATCAATAATTTACAACTTTCTGTCCTGAATTAGCGCGATGTAGGACCATTTTTAAAAAGAAAAAAAGAAACTGTATTAAAGAATATAATAAAATCGTGTTCTGAAAAAATGTCCGAAGGTGAACTATTTCCTTTAAAGGAAATAGTTCACCTTCAACATTAGTTTTAAACTGAGATAGCTGTTGTGTAGCCCATGTTGGGAAACCCCTATCTGCAAGTTTCCTTGACTGAAAAAGACTCTCCAGCCGAAGATATTTGACTTTTTGGCGAAGGAATTCGGCGCATATATGATATACCGTACCGTCTGTAAGTGCCAGCACAGCCAGGGCGCATGCGCAAACCAATAACGCACACCATAAAATTAATAATTTACGACCTTCTGTCCTGAATTGGCGCGATGTAGGACCATTTTTGAAAATAAAAAAAGGAACTGTATTAAAAAATATAATAAAATCGTGTTCTGAAAAATTTCCCGAAGGTGAACTATTTCCTTTAAAGGGAAATAATGACCTTTTGATTTTGTTAGCAACAATTTCTTAGGCTCCCGTTATATTTTTAAAATTATTTTATTTCAATTTAAGAATTAAATAAATTATTCCCAAATTCAAAGTTGTAAGTTTGGAAGACATACAAAACAAGTACCTTGTGTACATCATGAAGGTCATTGACAAATTCGTCCTTCCCTACCATTGTTAACATCGAGTGCGGCATTTGTGGAGCCTCTGTGACATTTCCGATCAAACTGAGCGCTGCTCGGACACCCGCTAGTAGCGCTTTCGTTCTCCATGGCAACCAGGCGTCAGCCAATCAAAAGCCAGAAAGGGAATACGTTCTGGCTTTTCATTGGCTCACGCCTGGTTGCCATGGAGAACGAAAGCGCTACTAGCGTGCGTTCGAGCAGCGCAATGATCCGTGAAACAATCCGTGAAGCATCCGTGATGCATGACTGACTATCAGTATAAGTCATGAATAACAACAACATGCAAACTATACCAACTCGAATAAAATAAGAGCGGAATGAATTGAACCCCAGGCAAGCTAGTATTCGCAAAGCACTCGGCACTGCGCCACAATGGCAAAAGGTGAGGGAAATGCATATTGGATACAATATTATTACGTCACAAGTTTCTGAAGTGTCAACTACTATGAAATACAGTGATAAAATACCTTTAATAATGATTAACAAGAAAATTCAAACTTAAAAACAATCATTTGAATAAGTCTTTAATTAGCTTTCAACTCGAAATCAGATATATTGTGCAATGCTACACAAGAATGGCACCAATGACGTAATTAGCAAAGCCTGCTACGGGACTTGGGTATACTAATCAGGAACAACTCGCCAAGTGCGCCGAGATGGTTAAGTGCGCCGAGAAGCATGACAATGACTTTGTAAACAAATCGCCGACGCTAAATAGGTCGCCGTCGATGTGCATCGATGAGCTTCTGATTTAATTGCCAGTTTTGTGTTATTGTTCGTTAGTTTTTTTGGGAAAAATTATTATTTTTCATGATAAAATAAAGCAGAGTGTTATATACAGCCACAGACAAACTATACACAACTCCTAATGTTGAAAACAAATGAATCGAATTGCAAAAATTGAGGGTCGCAACCACTAACTATGCCGCGTTGATATGCATCGATGAGCTTCCGATTTTATTGCCACTTTTTCCAATCGCTGTTAGTTTTAGAAGATCGCCGGGCATATAATCACAACAAGCAGAACGCACAATATATTTTCCACTCCATTGCGTAAAAAAATAATACGGGAAAAGCCCGCAGTTTGATGAGGACCAAAAGTACTTGACAAAAGGTCAGAAATAGTGCAAGTACCGGTCGTTAAAAGTGTGGAACGCTTATCAACTTTAACTTGAAATATCTTTCGGTAGGAAAGTTTTCATGCAAAATGTGATGAATTTACAATATATTTTGATCTCGTTTGGCGATTTCAAGTGCTAACTCCATTTTAGTGGAAAAAGGTCATTATTTCCCTTTAAAGGAAATAGTTCACCTTCGGGAAATTTTTCAGAACACGATTTTATTATATTTTTTAATACAGTTTCTTTTTTTCTTTTCAAAAATGGTCCTACATCGCGCCAATTCAGGACAAAAGGTCGTAAATTATTAATTTTATGGTGTGCGTTATTGGTCTGCGCATGCGCCCTGGCTGTGCTGGCACTTTCAGGCGGTACGGTATATCATATATGCGCCGAATTCCTTCGCCAAAAAGTCAAATATCTTCGGCTGGAGAGTCTTTTTCAGTCAAGGAAACTTGCAGATAGAGGTTTCCCAACATGGGCTACAAAACAGCTATCTCAGTTAAAACTTGTTGTTCACAAACTCATAAATTCTTACAATTTGCAAGGAAATGCTCAAAAATGGTTCGTCTCGTACCTGTCGGGTAGGCGTCAGAGGGTCGTCGTCAATGGGAAGACATCCGAGTGGAAACCGGTCCTCTCAGGTGTTCCGGAAGGGTCCATTCTGGCCCCTTTGGTCTTCTCGTTGTTTATAAACGATTTGCCATCCGTTATCAACTCCGGCTGTCTGCTTTACGCAGACGACGTTAAACTTTATCGCAAAATTGAGTCCCCTGCTGACGGACTTCGGCTTCAGGAGGACCTGGACCGGCTGATTGCCTGGTCTGTCAGCTGGGGACTCACCCTAAATCCCAGTAAATGCAAGTCGTTTACGATGACCCTCAGACGCGCACCTGTCCAGACAGATTACTTCACTTCATTGATAACACAGAGTTAGAGCGAGTGTCACAGATACGTGATCTGGGAGTCATGATAGATTCAAAGCTGACCTTTGCGGCCCATGTGAACTGTACGGTACGCAAGGGCAACCGAGTACTTGGGCTCTTGATTCGGTCGTTCCAACATGTGGGACGAGATAAATTTAGGCAAAGTGCCCTTATGGCTGCTTACTATGCCAATGTGCGCTCAGTTTTAGAGTACGGCAGCGTAATCTGGACAGGTGCGGCCAAGGCCCACACTGAGCGGGTCGATCGGGTACAGCACAAATTCCTCATGTGGCTTCAAGCACACCATCATGCTGGCTTTTCTTCTCTTTCGTACCGAGATCTTTTGCAATATTTCAAAGTCACCTCTCTGGCTTCTCGGAGAATCCAGCATGATATTCTGTTTGCTCGCAGCGTCTTTGACAACAGACTGGACTCAGGAACTCTCTTGTTCAATTTGCCTTTGAGAGTGCCTGCCCGATCGACCCGCTCGCGAACCCTGCTCGCGGTGCCCCATGCACGAGTGAGCACTGTACAAAGTGGACTGTTTGTCAGGATTCCGAAAATAGTTAACACCTTCTTAAATAGTGATATTGTGGATGCAGATATGTTCGGAGGCAACTTTTACAGTTTTAAAAACAGTGTCCTCAAGTATGTGGCGTCGCTTTAAACTTATACGATTGCTGGTGCTTTTTTGTATTTATTTATACATTTATGATGTGTTTATGTTTTACTAGGCATTTAGTAGTTTACCATCGTGTTTTATCTCTCACGACTTCGCCTGTTATTGGAGTCTTGCTCTGTTGGCGATCAATAAAATAAATAAATAAAATAAATAAATAAATAAATAAATGTTGAAGGTGAACTATTTCCTTTAAAGGGAAATAATGACCTTTTTCCACTAAAATGGAGTTAGCACTTGAAATCGCCAGACGAGATCAAAATATATTGTAAATTCATCACATTTTGCATGAAAACTTTCCTACCGAAAGATATTTCAAGTTAAAGTTGATAAGCGTTCCACACTTTTAACGACCGGTACTTGCACTATTTCTGACCTTTTGTCAAGTACTTTTGGTCCTCATCAAACTGCGGGCTTTTCCCGTATTTTTTTTTTACGCAATGGAGTGGAAAATATATTGTGCGTTCTGCTTGTTGTGATTATATGCCCGGCGATCTTCTAAAACTAACAGCGATTGGAAAAAGTAGCAATAAAATCGGAAGCTCATCGATGCACATCAACGCGGCATAGTTAGTGGTTGCGACCCTCAATTTTTGCAATTCGATTCATTTGTTTTCAACATTAGGAGTTGTATATAGTTTGTCTGTGGCTGTATATAACACTATGCTTTATTTTATCATGAAAAATAATAATTTTTCCCAAAAAAACTAACGAACAATAACACAAAACTGGCAATTAAATCAGAAGCTCATCGATGCACATCGACGGCGACCTATTTAGCGTCGGCGATTTGTTTACAAAGTCATTGTCATGCTTCTCGGCGCACTTAACCATCTCGGCGCACTTGGCGAGTTGTTCCTGATTAGTATACCCAAGTCCCGTAGCAGGCTTTGTTAATGACGTCATTGGTGCCATTCTTGTGTAGCATTGCAAAATATATCTGATTTCGAGTTGAAAGCTAATTAAAGACTTATTCAAATGATTGTTTTTAAGTTTGAATTTTCTTGTTAATCATTATTAAAGGTATTTTATCACTGTATTTCATAGTAGTTGACACTTCAGAAACTTGTGACGTAATAATATTGTATCCAATATGCATTTCCCTCACCTTTTGCCATTGTGGCGCAGTGCCGAGTGCTTTGCGAATACTAGCTTGCCTGGGGTTCAATTTATTCCGCTCTTATTTTATTCGAGTTGGTATAGTTTGCATGTTGTTGTTATTCATGACTTATACTGATAGTCAGTCATGCATCACGGATGCTTCACGGATTGCTTCACGGATCAGAGCGCTGCTCGAACGCACGCTAGTAGCGCTTTCGTTCTCCATGGCAACCAGGCGTGAGCCAATGAAAAGCCAGAACGTATTCCCTTTCTGGCTTTTGATTGGCTGACGCCTGGTTGCCATGGAGAACGAAAGCGCTACTAGCGGGTGTCCGAGCAGCGCTCAGTTTGATCGGAAATGTCACAGAGGCTCCACAAATGCCGCACTCGATGTTAACAATGGTAGGGAAGGACGAATTTGTCAATGACCTTCATGATGTACACAAGGTACTTGTTTTGTATTTCTTCCAAACTTACAACTTTGAATTTGGGAATAATTTTATTTAATTCTTAAATTTAAATAAAATAATTTTAAAAATATAACGGGAGCCTAAGAAATTGTTGCTAACAAAATCAAAAGGTCATTATTTCCCTTTAAAGGGAAATAATGACCTTTTGATTTTGTTAGCAACAATTTCTTAGGCTACCGTTATGTTTTTAAAATTATTTTATTTAAATTTAAGAATTAAATAAAATTATTCCCAAATTCAAAGTTGTAAGTTTGGAAAAAATATAAACAAGTACCTTGTGTACTTCATGAAGGTCATTGACAAATTCGTCCTTCCCTACCATTGTTAACATCGAGTGCGGCATTTGTGGAGACTCTGTGACATTTCCGATCAAACTGAGCGCTGCTCGGACACCCGCTAGTAGCGCTTTCGTTCTCCATGGCAACCAGGCGTCAGCCAATCAAAAGCCAGAAAGGGAATACGTTCTGGCTTTTCATTGGCTCACGCCTGGTTGCCATGGAGAACGAAAGCGCTACTAGCGTGCGTTCGAGCAGCGCTCTGATCCGTGAAGCAATCCGTGAAGCATCCGTGATGCATGACTGACTATCAGTATAAGTCATGAATAACAACAACATGCAAACTATACCAACTCGAATAAAATAAGGGTGGAATGAATTGAACCCCAGGCAAGCTAGTATTCGCAAAGCACTCGGCACTGCGCCACAATAGCAAAAGGTGAGGGAAATGCATATTGGATACAATATTATTACGTCACAAGTTTCTGAAGTGTCAACTACTATGAAATACAGTGATAAAATACCTTTAATAATGATTAACAAGAAAATTCAAACTTAAAAACAATAATTTGAATAAGTCTTTAATTAGCTTTCAACTCGAAATCAGATATATTTTGCAATGCTACACAAGAATGGCACCAGTGACGTCATTAACAAAGCCTGCTACGGGACTTGGGTATACTAATCAGGAACAACTCGCCAAGTGCGCCGAGATGGTTAAGTGCGCCGAGAAGCATGACAATGACTTTGTAAACAAATCGCCGACGCTAAATAGGTCGCCGTCGATGTGCATCGATGAGCTTCTGATTTAATTGCCAGTTTTGTGTTATTGTTCGTTAGTTTTTTTGGGAAAAATTATTATTTTTCATGATAAAATAAAGCATAGTGTTATATACAGCCACAGACAAACTATACACAACTCCTAATGTTGAAAACAAATGAATCGATTTTAAAAAATTGAGGGTCGCAACCACTAACTATGCCGCATTGATGTGCATCGATGAGCTTCCGATTTTATTGCCACTTTTTTCAATCGCTGTTAGTTTTAGAAGATCGCCGGGCATATAATCACAACAAGCAGAACGCACAATATATTTTCCACTCCATTGCGTAAAAAAACAGTACGGGAAAAGCCCGCAGTTTGATGAGGACCAAAAGTACTTGACAAAAGGTCAGAAATAGTGCAAGTACCGGTCGTTTAAAGTGTGGAACGCTTATCAACTTTAACTCGAAATATCTTTCGGTAGGAAAGTTTTCATGCAAAATGTGATGAATTTACAATATATTTTGATCTCGTCTGGCGATTTCAAGTGCTAACTCCATTTTAGTGGAAAAAGGTCATTATTTCCCTTTAAGGGAGGGATAATTAATTATCCGTAGTAAACGTCAAATCGCCTTAGGCGCAACCCCAGTGTATAGTGCCCTGTGCGCAACTATCCGTATCCCGTTCGAAATATTCGCACCGCACCGAGCCGCGTGTGGCGACAGCCAAGTCGGACCAGAGCACCAGTGACGTCACACGGATTAGGGCGCTAGAATCCCCGGATGACTCTACCTCTCTTATACGGCCTTGCCTTGTACAAGAGGGTCGAGACTCGAGAGTTGGGATATCAAGGCCAGGGGGGTCCGCGCCGCCTATTTAACATGGGGGAAAAGGGCGACAAATATTAGCAACGTCCGCAGCTTGGTCTTGTTCACGCATCTGCTCATGAGCCAGGTTTTGCTGCCAACAGCTTTTTGGCCAATCAGCGTCTGATATTCTCCACGTTCATTGGTTGACCGCTGATGACGAGGATGAGGGTCAGAATAGCCGAACATCATTTGCTTACGTAACGTTAATTGCATGGCGCCGTGCGGAGGGCATGGGTGTCTAGGAGCTTTTCGAGGATTTTTCCTAGTTTGAGAAAACGTTGAGAGTTATACAAATGTATATGTGAAAGGTCAATTAATTCTGATGCGATGTAACGCAACGTATTTACTATTTAGAGACCGCACGGGGCGGGAGAGCTCCTGCCACGTACAGCGCCCTGGCGCGTGCGCTGCCAGGCAACTAGAGTTGCAAAATTCTGGTCCCAGCGTCCCAGCGCTGGGACCAGACCTGGTCACGGCCGTGACTGAAGCTGTGACTGGCGAGGCCAGCGCCATAGGGTTAGCATTGCAGCGCCGTGACTAAAGCTGTGACTTGCCAGCTCATGCCGTGGCCGTGACTGGGCTGTGACCAAAGATCTAGGATTTTCTGCACTGGTCTCCACAGGCAAAAACACATTGCGTCTCGCCGCGTCACCCACTAGCGGATCCAGGGGGAGGGGGAGGGTATGGCGGCCATGCTCCTCCCCCGACAAACCTGAAATCGGCGCAAAATTGACACATTTCCTGATATAGAACAAAATACAAGCAACTTTGACTAAGGGAAGTTTGTTTTAAATCAGCTATCAATGCATAAGCAAGCGAAATCCGATGAGTTTTCAGAATTGTGTGAGACTTTTGGAATCCCCCCAAAAACGTTCCCCTCTCCCCACCACCACCGTTCTGGATCCGCCAACGGCGGCGCCTGGTGGGCCGGCGTCGGCTGGAGACGCGGTGAGCGGGCGGGATGGTGTGGTGCGGAGACGCGGGCGGGAAGTGTAATTTTAAATAGTTACTTTGAATTGCTTGAATGCATTTGACAATCGAATAATCTAATCAGATTTTCATGAAACTCGTCAAAAAATATGTGAATATCTATTTTGTGGGTATGCTTTGGCCTTTGCCAAGAACTGTCAGACGTATCATCGCAAATTGTCAACTGTTATATCAGCAACTTTGTTGTATTTATCAAGTAAGCCTAGTGCAATTTTTCCTTAGCTATAATATGGGCGGCATGATTTAAATTCAGACTATTTGAGTGTAATCACTGTTTGAGTATTGTATGTGGTGGCTGTCCGGTTTGCCATCGTGAGCCAAAGGACGGTTAACTTTGCCGGCCCAAAATGTAAATAGTTTGAGTCCGATGCCAATTTTCTCAACGGCATAAGATACGGCGTTCAATTTGTGACAGATTGTTATCTTAATTGTAACAATAGGTCGGCAAATGAATAAATCAGGCGACACACACCGGAGGAACGTGCGCGTTGGCGTTTTACGTACGGCGGTCCGGCCGGAATCGCCGGTCAGTGGAATTTGCCGGCCCATAACTTTAAAAAAAATTGGTTGCATTGCGATTTTCCCAAAGTCATCCAATACATTGCTTAATTTGTGGTATATAGACATCTTAAGTGTAACAATCGGCCGGTAAACGAAGGAACCAAGCGGGAAAAAACTGGGGGAGTACGCGGCCGGCCGGAATCACCGGGCAGCAAACTGTTCCGGCCCATAACTTAAAAAGTTTGGGTCGGATTGCAATTTTCGCAACGGCATCCAATACAACGCTTAATTTTTGGTAGATAGACATCTTAATTTTAAAAATCAACCGACAAAAAAAGGAACCAAGCGACAAAAAAGCGGGAGGGGTCTACGCGTTAACCCTACGTAGGCGACCGGCCGGCCGGCCGCGAGACCCTCATCCGCGTCACAGCAGCTGCGGGGTCGTTGCAACTAAATTACGAGTTGTCGCCACTTTTTCGGCCGGAGCGGTCCACCTGGTTTACATCAGGGCAATAGAACACTGGGTACTCCAAAGTTTGTTTTAGTATATACTAAAAATATACTATACAAACTAGAAAACATACCAACAAATGCAGGTCACTACCAGATTTGGAATAATATACCAAATATGGATGCACGACATTCGCGGCAAGTATGGCGTTCGTGTTTCAATCAAGAATAATACAGATTTGTACAGCCTTTGCATTCACTCCCGTGCAGTATGTCCGTGAAATTAGCGTCGGATTCGGATTCGAATTCAGCGTCGAGTAACGATTCGATTCAAAATCTGGTTACAGGTCAATTGGGGCACGCTGATCACGAAAATAACATTTATTTTGACATGCAAGGTCATCTTCAAGGTCATTTTCAAGGTCAAAGGACGGGGCGCCTCAAAACGCCTTTAAGGGTTGCTCCAATTGCAAAAATAATGGTCTCAATCGATTCCCCGGGTCCATATCTAACCTCCGCTTTGGGAACCTCACGCGTGCCTTATATCCTTGAGACCATAAAAGGCTCTCAAAGGACGGGGCGCCTCAAAACGCCCTTAACGGCTGTTCCAATTGCAAAAACAATGGTCTCAGTTTATTCCTCAGGTCCATATCTAATCTCCGCATTAGAAACCTCACGCGTGCCTTATATCCTTGAGACCATAAAAGGTTCTCAAAGGACGGGGCGCCTCAAAACGCCTTTAAGGGTTGGTCCAATTGCAAAAATAATGGTCTCAATCGATTCCCCGGGTCCATATCTAACCTCTGCATTGGTAACCTCACGCGTGCCTTATATCCTTGAGACCATAAAAGGTTATCAGAGGACGGGGTGCCTCAAAACGCCCTGAACGGCTGTTCTAATTGCGAAAGCAATAGTCTCAGTCGATTCCTCAGGTCCATATCTAACCTCCGCATTAGAAACCTCACGCGTGCCTCATATCCTTGAGACCATAAAAGGTTCTCAAAGGACGGGGCGCCTCAAAACGCCTTTAAGGGTTGCTCCAATTGCAAAAAAAAATAATGGTCTCAATCGATTCCCCGGGTCCATATCTAACCTCCGCATTGGCAACTTCACGCGTGCCTTATATCCTTGAGACCAGAAAAGGTTCTGAAATGACGGGGCGCCTCAAAACGCCCTTAACGGCTGTTCCAAATGCAAAAGCAATGGTCTCAGTCGATTCCTCAGGTCCATATCTAGCCTCCGCATTAGAAACCTCACGCGTGCCTCATATCCTTGAGACCATAAAAGGTTCTCAAAGGACGGGGCGCCTCAAAACGCCTTTAAGGGTTGCTGCAATTGCAGAAATAATGGTCTAAATCGATTCCCCGGGTCCATATCTAACCTCCACATTGGCAACCTCACGCGTGCCTTACATCCTTGAGACCATGAAAGGTTCTCAAAGGACGGGGCGCCTCAAAACGCCCTTAACGGCTGTTCCAATTACAAAAACAATGGTCTCAGTCGATTCCTCAGGTCCATATCTAACCTCCGCATTAGAAACCTCACGCGTTCCTCATATCCTTGAGACCATAAAAGGTTCTCAAAGGACGGGGCGCCTCAAAACGCCTTTAAGGGTCGCTCCAATTGCAAAAAATAATGGTCTCAATCGATTCCCCGGGTCTATATCTAACCTCCGCATTAGCAACCTCACGCGTGCCTTATATCCTTGAGACCATAAAAGGTTCTCAGAGGACGGGGCGCCTCAAAACGCCCTTAACGGCTGTTCTAATTGCAAAAGCAATGGTCTCAGTCGATTCCTCAGGTCCATATCTAACCTCCGCATTAGAAATCTCACGCGTGCCTCATATCCTTGAGACCATAAAATGTTCTCAAAGGACGGGGCGCCTCAAAACGCCTTTAAGGGTTGCTCATATTGCAAAAATAATGGTCGCAATCGATTCCCCGGGTCCATATCTAACCTCTGCATTAGCAACCTCACGCGTGCCTTATATCCTTGATACCATAAAAGGTTCTCAAATGACGGGGCGCCTCAAAACGCCCTTAACGGCTGTTCCAATTGCAAAAGCAATGGTCTCAGTCGATTCGTCAGGTCCATATCTAACCTCCACATTAGAAACCTCACGCGTGCCTCATATCCTTGAGACCATAAAAGGTTCTCAAAGGACGGGGCGCCTCAAAACGCCTTTAAGGGTTGCTCCAATTGCAAAAATAATGGTCTCAATCGATTCCCCGGGTCCATATCTAACCTCCGCATTGGTAACCTCACGCGTGCCTTATATTCTTGAGACCATAAAACCCCTATTTGTAACAGGGGGGGGGCGGATTCCGCCCCCCGGAGATCTCGAGATTTACCCGTCCGATTTTCAAAAATGAAACGGTGTTTGGTTCCCCTCAACACGATCTTCATTTCTAAAAAATCAAAAAAATCTAATTTTTGGATAGGGGGCAACAAGGGGGCAAAAACGACAAATTTTAGTGGTATTTTTGATCCAACATAGCTTTCACGTTTATCGACTGATTTTAACACAACTAATAGGAATCGATAGAGATTGCATTGGACATTGATATATAACGGTGACGTTGGAAAATTCAAAAATCATAGGCGTGTGCAGGTCACTCAATATGGGCGTGAAGTAAATGCGTAATAAATCATTTTTTGATGTTGTTTTTTTGATAAATGAAATGGTATGTGATTGTGACATTAGACAAAACAGTTATAAATCATATTTTTGCCATAGGCGGTACCAGGTTAGTGAAAAAGGGAGGTCAAATTGTAAAAAATATTAACCGCAGACAAGTTGCTACCCAGCACTATAAATATGTTACTGATCGTAGATAGTTCCTTTTTGCATGTTGTACTTCATCATAGGCATATCCAGGATCCAAACTGGGGCGGCGCAAGACCTTTTTATAAGTATATTATCCGCTATTATGATACTAACTAGTCAACAGTGACTATTTCACTTACAACTTCAATCAACATTGCTTACCCCCCTTTTTACCCTACCTGGACTCGCCTATTATCTTATAATCGTTCGTAGAGTAGCCTGTGGTGCGTGTTTCATCCGAAAACTGCAGTATGTTATGTCATTGTACGCCCATGCCTCTTAGTTTCCTTGCAATACTATGACCTTCTTTTTTCCATTCCTGAGCGCGCCTCTGCAAAAAATGACTACTCCCTTACCTGGCCTCATATGTGCATATATCATTATAAGCTAACCGTCTATTGCGCCGTTATCGCTGGCATATCGTCATCACCATGTCAGTCACCCCCTTTTCATGTGCCTGAACACGCCCCTGAAACTCTATATGTAATAAATTATGCAAATAATGGAAGCAGAAGCTATCTTTTACCTCTTGATAGCTATAAATGTCCCTTACATCGCTCTATTGGCTTGCCGCCAAGCGTTGAATACTTCCTGGAAACCCCCCCCCCCCCTTTTCAAGCCCCTGGAACCGCCTCTGCCATGCAATTTTTATATTTCAATAACATCAACTAATTTGCACTTGTTGCAATCACCGTAAACCGATGTAACTCCTTCATACTTGAGGAAGTTAGGAAGGAACCGTGAAGATCGCATTTCCGTATTATCGCCAAATGTCGCCTCCGAACCCACCCAAAATGTGCCCTGAACCGCCTCTGTTCAGGTTAAGAACTCAAAATTTTAACTCCAAATGCGGTATTCCATTCTATGAAAAGTTCCAAAATTGCATGGGCCTGCTCCCAGCCGTTCTGGAGATATCTGCGAAAAACATGAGAGGGGGGGGCGGAATCCGCCCCCCCCTGTTACAAATAGGGTTAAGGGTTGCTGGGATAACGAATTCCCGGTGCCCCGCATCCTTGAACCGTTAAACGATTTTTGTTTAGCTATACGTGTTTTTTTCGGTTGACTTTGTTTTTCCCACGATTTTTACCTACTATTAGGCTGAATAACATAACACTAGACCCCACTGTTGAAACTGCTGATGTGAGACGTTCAATACTGTCGTGTTTGTAATTTTATCTGACATGGTATCTATGCCTCGGTAATACGCACCAATAATGATCGTCGGTGGTCTCGCTGTTGGGTCGCCTCATAGACGCGCCTTCGCGTTGTTAGAAGAGCTGTAATGAATGCAGGCTGGTGCCTTTTTACTAGTACCATAAACACGTTAGTAAAAAATATATTTTACATATGTTTTACATACAAAGATATAAGCCACTGTTCGGCTGTGGATGCTTGTGCAAACAAAAACATTGAATCTCCTTGGTTTCGTTCAGTGAGCTTTGGGGGATGGTAGTGTGCAAACATTTCAGCATGATAAGTCGACTTAGAATATCAATAAGAGCATATTGACTGGGAGTACTAAATGCAAGGCGCAATTCATACAGTACGACATTATCCTAAATATCGGAACTTTGAACCCGTAGGTTATAACCCAAGTTTAAACAAGAACCGGCTTCCCGCCATTAGACGTCCTCCGATGTACACCCTGAGGTAGCAAGTCAGAGCTTCTCCGTCAGGAGGCATGGATCTTTCCAGATCGATGTACACTTCGTCAGCTCGGGTACACATGAAGACACCGTAGGATGATGCGTCCATCTGGCGGGCTTGTCCGGGGTAGACCACCTTCCAGCCGGTCAACGCCATGGTTCCTCGGCATTTCACCAGCATATGTAGTTAAGCAGCATAGTGACAGACCAAGATGTTCATTTCTCTAGGTCAGCCACGCCGCACAGAGAGTTGGTGAGCCTGTAATGGAAGGAAAGATCATACAATATGGGGACTATGGGGACGATGTATTTAATAGAAATGATTAACTTAGCACATTGTAGTATGTCTTATTGCACTTTACGTATGCATATTGCAAGTAGTCGTGGGCGGATGCTGTTAAGCGACGCACATCCGCCGAGGACTGCGGTTGTGCCTCCATAGCGGAATGAATACTGCTCCGGTGTTGATGTTTTGGGGCGCCTGGGGGCATACATCCGTGGCACACGTGACATGACAACACGTGACATGACGGACATCACAGAGACGTTTTAACTTATGTCGATGGAAAATATATACACTGTTCGGCCATGGATTCTTGTGCAAACAAAAACATTAAACTCCCTTGGTATCGTTCGGTGAGCTTTGGGGGATGGTAGAGTAGCAAACTGTCCCGAAAATATTTCAGCATGATAAGTCGACTGAAAATGAAATATCAAACAGAATTTTCACTTGAGAGCACTATACGCAAATCGCGAATCATACAGTACGACATTCTCCTACTCATCGTAACTTGGAACCCGTAGGTTTTAGCCGAAGTTTAAGAAAGAATCGGCTTACCGCAATCAGACGCGCTCTGATGTCCTCTCTGTACGCCCTGAGGTAGCGAGTCTGAGATTCTCCGCCAGGGGGCACGGGTCTTTCCAGACCGGTGCACACCTCGTCAGCTCGGGTGCACACGAAGACACCACAGGATGACACGTCCACCTGGCGGGCTTGTCCGGGGTAGATCACCTTCCAGCCGGTCCACGCCATGGCTCCTCGGCACGTTATCAACAACACCATAAGATGCTCCACTGCTTTTGTGTTGGGCATCTGTGGCGTCATGGAGTCGTAGTACATAATCCGTTTCGCAGCTGGCAAGACCACAAATAGTGCCAGTGAAGGTCCCCGTTGTACTGCCTTAAGTTGAACGGCACCAACCAAGCATCTGAGACGTCAATATTGCCATATCGCTGCTTCATCAGTGCTGTGTGTGAGCGTGAGGTGCACAATTCAGCCATCATTGGAAGTGTGTGCACGCTGAACGTGCTGATATGGACCTGAGGAATCGACTGAGACCATTGTTTTTGCAATTCGAACAGCCGTTAAGGGCGTTTTGAGGCCTTTGAGAACTTTTTATGGTCTCAAGGATATAAGGCACGCGTGAGGTTGCCAATGCGGAGGTTAAATATGGACCCGGGGAATCGATTGAGACCATTATTTTTGCAATTGGAGCAACCCTTAAAGGCGTTTTGAGGCGCCCCGTCCTTTGAGAACCTTTTATGGTCTCAAGGATATGAGGCACGCGTGAGGTTTCTAATGCGGAGGTTAGATATGGTCCTGAGGAATCGACTGAGACCATTGCTTTTGCAATTGGAACAGCCGTTAAGGGCGTTTTGAGGCGCCCCGTCCTTTGAGAACCTTTTATGGTCTCAAGGATATAAGGCACGCGTGAGGTTTCCAATGCGGAGGTTAGATATGGACCCGGGGAATCGATTGAGACCATTATTTTTGCAATTGGAGCAACCCTTAAAGGCGTTTTGAGGCGCCCCGTCCTTTGAGAACCTTTTATGGTCTCAAGGATATGAGGCACGCGTGAGGTTTATAATGCGGAGGTTAGATATGGACCTGAGGAATCGACTGATACCATTGCTTTTGCAATTGGAGCAACCCTCAAAGGCGTTTTGAGGCGCCCCGTCCTTTGATAACCTTTTATGGTCTCAAGGATATGAGGCACGCGTGAGGTTTCTAATCCGGAGGTTAGATATGGACCTGAGGAATCGACTGAGACAATTGCTTTTGCAATTAGAACATCCGTTAAGGGCGTTTTGAGGCGCCCCGTCATTTGAGAACCTTTTATGGTCTCAAGGATATCAGGCACGCGTGAGGTTGCCAATGCGGAGGTTAGATATGGACCCGGGGAATCGATTGAGACCATTATTTTTGCAATTGGAGCAACCCTTAAAGGCGTTTTGAGGCGCCCCGTCCTTTGAGAACCTTTTATGGTCTCAAGGATATGAGGTACGCGTGAGGTTTCTAATGCGGAGGTTAGATATGGACCTGAGGAATCGACTGAGACTATTGCTTTTGCAATTGAAACAGCCGTTAAGGGCGTTTTGAGGCGCCCCGTCCTTTGAGAACCTTTTATGGTCTCAAGGATATAAGGCACGCGTGAGGTTGCCAATGCGGAGGTTAGATACGGACCCGGGGAATCGATTGAGACCATTATTTTTGCAATTGCAGCAACCCATAAAGGCGTTTTGAGGCGCCCCGTCCTTTGAGAACCTTTTATGGTCTCAATGATATGAGGCACGCGTGAAGTTTCTAATGCGGAGGTTAGATATGGACCTGAGGAATCGACGGACACCATTGCTTTTGCAATTATAAAAGCCGTTAAGGGCGTTTTGAGGTGCCCCGTCCTTTGAGAACCTTTTATGGTCTCAAGGATATAAGGCACGCGTGAGGTTGCCAATGCGGAGGTTAGATATGGACCCGGGGAATCGATTGAGACCATTATTTTTGCAATTGGAGCAACCCTTAAAGGCGTTTTGAGGCGCCCCGTCCTTTGAGAACCTTTATGGTCTCAAGGATATGAGGCACGCGTGAGGTTTCTAATGCAGAGGTTAGATATGGACCTGAGGAATCGACTGAGACCATTGCTTTTGCAATTGGAGCAACCCTTAAAGGGAGTGTGCCTACTCACATCGCTTAGTTGGGGTTATTGACACTGGTCTATAGAACACAATTTTCTGAATTGAACCATTACATCATTTGTCCAGATTCACCCTAGTTGCTGAGATATTCAAAGACTCTAGGAATTTGCTTGGGAGCAAAAAGTTATCGGGTAGACTCCAGAGGGCTTCCGCTACTAGAAGCACTGCAACTATCGATTAAACTGCTAGCATATTGTAGCCCCGGCCAATAGCAATTCAACAAAACAGCTCGTGCACGCTGATAGCAGCAGCCGAACAGAAACTGGACGGCCATCATGTTTTTCGATGATGGCCGTTTCGATGATGGCCGATGGCCATTTTTTTGTTGAAGATATCAATTTAAGCTACGAAACTTGCGCATAATAAAGTTCACAGTGGCAAGAACGTGCGGTGCAAAACTCGTCTTTCTATCTTGCATGATGTGACCGTAATTGTATTGTCTTGTGTGCGCCGTCTTACATAACATCACCATAGTGGCGATCGTTTTATAGATATCGAAACAAAAAAACAATATAAGTGAAAATTCAACTAAAGGGGCTCCAGATGTGAATTTCATCATATACAACAATCAAACCAACAGCTACTTACCGTATGAAAAAATATTTTTGACATTCTAAAACAGTAGGCACACTCCCTCTAAAGGCGTTTTGAGGCGCCCCGTCCTTTGAGAACCTTTTATGGTCTCAAGGATATGAGGCACGCGTGAGGTTTCTAATGCGGAGGTTAGATATGGACCCGGGGAATCGATTGAGACCATTATTTTTGCAATTGGAGCAACCCTTAAAGGCGTTTTGAGGCGCCCCGTCCTTTGATAACCTTTTATGGTCTCAAGGATATGAGGAACGCGTGAGGTTTCTAATGCGCAGGTTAGATATGGACCTGAGGAATCGACTGAGACCATTGTTTTTGCAATTGAAACAGCCGGTAAGGGCGTTTTGAGGCGCCCCGTCCTTTGATAACCTTTTATGGTCTCAAGGATATGAGGCACGCGTGAGATTTCTAATGCGGAGGTTAGATATGGACCTGAGGAATCGACTGATACCATTGCTTTTGCAATTAGAACATCCGTTAAGGGCATTTTGAGGCGCCCCGTCCTTTGAGAACCTTTTATGGTCTCAAGGATATAAGGCACGCGTGAGGTTGCCAATGCAGAGGTTAGATATGGACCCGGGGAATCGATTAAGACCATTATTTTTGCAATTGGAGCAACCTTTAAAGGCGTTTTGAGGCGCCCCGTCCTTTGAGAACCTTTTATGGTCTCAAGGATATGAGGCACGCGTGAGGTTTCTAATGCGGAGGTTAGATATGGACCTGAGGAATCGACTGAGACCATTGTTTTTGCAATTGGAACAGCCGGTAAGGGCGTTTTGAGGCGCCCTGTCCTTTGAGAACCTTTTATGGTCTCAAGGAAAAAAGGCACGCGTGAGGTTTCTAATGCGGAGGTTAGATATGGACCTGAGGAATCGACTGAGACCATTGTTTTTGCAATTGGAACAGCCGGTAAGGGCGTTTTGAGGCGCCCCGTCCTTTGAGAACCTTTTATGGTCTCAAGGATACAAGGCACGCGTAAGGTTGCCAATGCGGAGGTTAGATATGGGCCCGGGGAATCGATTGAGACCATTATTTTTGCAATTGAAGCAACCCTTAAAGGCGTTTTGAGGTGCCCCGTCCTTTGACCTTGAAAATGACCTTGAAGGTGACCTTGAATGTCAAAATAAATGTTATTTTCGCGATAAGCGTGCCCCAATTGACCTGCAACCAGATTTGGAAGCGAATCACTACTCGACGCTGAATTCGAATCCGAATCCGACGGTAACTTCACGGACATTTGGTTATTTGCAGAACTTTGTACATACAAGTTATTGGTTCATGTCGTATTCTTCTGCATCTGGCTGTTGCGCTGAAGCGGCAGAGCCTGGACAGCTCAGCGGCGACTGCTGTGTGTTGAATAGTGCAAGTCTGATCGGGTCTGGTGCCGTTGTACTGTGACTGGCGCATGTGAGGCCTTCTGCATTTATATTGTTGCTAAGCATGGCGTTGGTCCAGTCCCTGGGGTGCTTGACAAGGGATTAACTTGGTATGTATCTTAGGATGAGCAGTAATCGGCTCAGCAGTAGCAGAAGAGGGCTCCTGTAGTCGGCTATCTGGGGCTTCCCCGGCACAAGCGTTGATGTCGTGCAGTTTGTTTTCACATTCTGTTGTGTATTTTGCTTGGTGTGAAACATGTGTTATATAAAATATATGTAATTGATCTCATTATAAAGGCATTGCACATGATTTTAAACATTGGCAGATCCAGAGCAGTGGTTTCGGGCCTGGGGGATATAAAATATATGTGATTGATCTCATTATAAAGGCATTGCACATGATTTTAAACATTGGCGGATCCAGAACGGTGGTTAATTTTGCTCTGATTTCAGGTGTTTTTTTTTGGGGGGGGGGGCAGGCATGGCCGCCATTCCCCCTTCCCCTGGATCCGCTAGTGATTTGAAATATCACATTTGTATGTGCTCTGCTGTAGTATTTATCCTGATCTAGTCATAAGCATGCTTGAATTTCATCCATATATGTATATATTGACAAGATATATATATATATATATATATATATATATATATATATATATATATATATATATATATATATATATATATATATATATATATATATATATATATATATATATATATATATATATATATATATATATATATATATGTAGATGTAGATGTAGATGAAGATGTAGATGTAGATGTAGATGTAGATATATATGTATATTTATATGTATATGTATATGTATATGTATATGTATATGTATATGTATATGTATATATATATATATATATATATATATATATATATATATATATATATATATATATATATATATATATATATATATATATATATATATATATATATATGTATATGTATATGTATATGTACATATATATATATATATATATATATATATATATATATATATATATATATATATATATATATATATATATATATATATATATATATATATATATATATATATATATATATATATATATATATATATATATATATATATATATATATATATATATATATATATATATATATATATATATATATATATATATATATATATTATATAT
>JAXIVJ010004965.1:0-70000 GCA_036785665.1 Chirona hameri
TAGGTATGTAGGTATGTAGGTATGTAGGTATGTAGGTATGTAGGTATGTAGGTATGTAGGTATGTAGGTATGTAGGTATGTAGGTATGTAGGTATGTAGGTATGTAGGTATGTAGGTATGTAGGTATGTAGGTATGTAGGTATGTAGGTATGTAGGTATGTAGGTATGTAGGTATGTAGGTATGTAGGTATGTAGGTATGTAGGTATGTAGGTATGTAGGTATGTAGGTATGTAGGTATGTAGGTATGTAGGTATGTAGGTATGTAGGTATGTAGGTATGTAGGTATGTAGGTATGTAGGTATGTAGGTATGTAGGTATGTAGGTATGTAGGTATGTAGGTATGTAGGTATGTAGGTATGTAGGTATGTAGGTATGTAGGTATGTAGGTATGTAGGTATGTAGGTACTGTAGGTATGTAGGTATGTAGGTATGTAGGTATGTAGGTATGTAGGTATGTAGGTATGTAGGTATGTAGGTATGTAGGTATGTAGGTATGTAGTATGTAGGTATGTAGGTATGTAGGTATGTAGGTATGTAGGTATGTAGGTATGTAGGTATGTAGGTATGTAGGTATGTAGGTATGTAGGTATGTAGGTATGTAGGTATGTAGTATGTAGGTATGTAGGTATGTAGGTATGTAGGTATGTAGGTATGTAGGTATGTAGGTATGTAGGTATGTAGGTATGTAGGTTGTAGGTATGTAGGTATGTAGGTATGTAGGTATGTAGGTATGTAGGTATGTAGGTATGTAGGTATGTAGGTATGTAGGTATGTAGGTATGTAGGTATGTAGGTATGTAGGTATGTAGGTATGTAGGTATGTAGGTATGTAGGTATGTAGGTATGTAGGTATGTAGGTATGTATGTAGGTATGTAGGTATGTAGGCATGTAGGCATGTAGGCATGTAGGCATGCAGGTAGGCAGGTAGGCAGGTAGGCAGGTAGGCAGGTAGGCAGGTAGGCAGGTAGGCAGGTTTGTAGGCAGGTTTGTAGGCAGGTTTGTAGGTAGGTTTGTAGGTAGGTAGGTTTGTAGGTAGGTAGGTTTGTAGGTAGGTAGGTTTGTAGGTAGGTAGGTTTGTAGGTAGGTAGGTTTGTAGGTAGGTAGGTTTGTAGGTAGGTAGGTTTGTAGGTAGGTAGGTTTGTAGGTAGGTAGGTTTGTAGGTAGGTAGGTTTGTAGGTAGGTAGGTTTGTAGGTAGGTAGGTTTGTAGGTAGGTAGGTTTGTAGGTAGGTAGGTTTGTAGGTAGGTAGGTTTGTAGGTAGGTAGGTTTGTAGGTAGGTAGGTTTGTAGGTAGGTAGGTTTGTAGGTAGGTAGGTTTGTAGGTAGGTAGGTTTGTAGGTAGGTAGGTTGTAGGTAGGTAGGTTTGTAGGTAGGTAGGTTTGTAGGTAGGTAGGTTTGTAGGTAGGTAGGTTTGTAGGTAGGTAGGTTTGTAGGTAGGTAGGTTTGTAGGTAGGTAGGTTTGTAGGTAGGTAGGTTTGTAGGTAGGTAGGTTTGTAGGTAGGTAGGTTTGTAGGTAGGTAGGTTTGTAGGTAGGTAGGTTTGTAGGTAGGTAGGTTTGTAGGTAGGTAGGTTTGTAGGTAGGTAGGTTTGTAGGTAGGTAGGTTTGTAGGTAGGTAGGTTTGTAGGTAGTAGGTTTGTAGGTAGGTAGGTTTGTAGGTAGGTAGGTTTGTAGGTAGGTAGGTTTGTAGGTAGGTAGGTTGTAGGTAGGTAGGTTTGTAGGTAGGTAGGTTTGTAGGTAGGTAGGTTTGTAGGTAGGTAGGTTTGTAGGTAGGTAGGTTTGTAGGTAGGTAGGTTTGTAGGTAGGTAGGTTTGTAGGTAGGTAGGTTTGTAGGTAGGTAGGTTTGTAGGTAGGTAGGTTTGTAGGTAGGTAGGTTTGTAGGTAGGTAGGTTTGTAGGTAGGTAGGTTTGTAGGTAGGTAGGTTTGTAGGTAGGTAGGTTTGTAGGTAGGTAGGTTTGTAGGTAGGTAGGTTTGTAGGTAGGTAGGTTTGTAGGTAGGTAGGTTTGTAGGTAGGTAGGTTTGTAGGTAGGTAGGTTTGTAGGTAGGTAGGTTTGTAGGTAGGTAGGTTTGTAGGTAGGTAGGTTTGTAGGTAGGTAGGTTTGTAGGTAGGTAGGTTTGTAGGTAGGTAGGTTTGTAGGTAGGTAGGTTTGTAGGTAGGTAGGTTTGTAGGTAGGTAGGTTTGTAGGTAGGTAGGTTTGTAGGTAGGTAGGTTTGTAGGTAGGTAGGTTTGTAGGTAGGTAGGTTTGTAGGTAGGTAGGTTTGTAGGTAGGTAGGTTTGTAGGTAGGTAGGTTTGTAGGTAGGTAGGTTTGTAGGTAGGTAGGTTTGTAGGTAGGTAGGTTTGTAGGTAGGTAGGTTTGTAGGTAGGTAGGTTTGTAGGTAGGTAGGTTTGTAGGTAGGTAGGTTTGTAGGTAGGTAGGTTTGTAGGTAGGTAGGTTTGTAGGTAGGTAGGTTTGTAGGTAGGTAGGTTTGTAGGTAGGTAGGTTTGTAGGTAGGTAGGTTTGTAGGTAGGTAGGTTTGTAGGTAGGTAGGTTTGTAGGTAGGTAGGTTTGTAGGTAGGTAGGTTTGTAGGTAGGTAGGTTTGTAGGTAGGTAGGTTTGTAGGTAGGTAGGTTTGTAGGTAGGTAGGTTTGTAGGTAGGTAGGTTTGTAGGTAGGTAGGTTTGTAGGTAGGTAGGTTTGTAGGTAGGTAGGTTTGTAGGTAGGTAGGTTTGTAGGTAGGTAGGTTTGTAGGTAGGTAGGTTTGTAGGTAGGTAGGTTTGTAGGTAGGTAGGTTTGTAGGTAGGTAGGTTTGTAGGTAGGTAGGTTTGTAGGTAGGTAGGTCTTGTAGGTAGGTAGGTTTGTAGGTAGGTAGGTTTGTAGGTAGGTAGGTTTGTAGGTAGGTAGGTTTGTAGGTAGGTAGGTTTGTAGGTAGGTAGGTTTGTAGGTAGGTAGGTTTGTAGGTAGGTAGGTTTGTAGGTAGGTAGGTTTGTAGGTAGGTAGGTTTGTAGGTAGGTAGGTTTGTAGGTAGGTAGGTTTGTAGGTAGGTAGGTTTGTAGGTAGGTAGGTTTGTAGGTAGGTAGGTTTGTAGGTAGGTAGGTTTGTAGGTAGGTAGGTTTGTAGGTAGGTAGGTTTGTAGGTAGGTAGGTTTGTAGGTAGGTAGGTTTGTAGGTAGGTAGGTTTGTAGGTAGGTAGGTTTGTAGGTAGGTAGGTTTGTAGGTAGGTAGGTTTGTAGGTAGGTAGGTTTGTAGGTAGGTAGGTTTGTAGGTAGGTAGGTTTGTAGGTAGGTAGGTTTGTAGGTAGGTAGGTTTGTAGGTAGGTAGGTTTGTAGGTAGGTAGGTTTGTAGGTAGGTAGGTTTGTAGGTAGGTAGGTTTGTAGGTAGGTAGGTTTGTAGGTAGGTAGGTTTGTAGGTAGGTAGGTTTGTAGGTAGGTAGGTTTGTAGGTAGGTAGGTTTGTAGGTAGGTAGGTTTGTAGGTAGGTAGGTTTGTAGGTAGGTAGGTTTGTAGGTAGGTAGGTTTGTAGGTAGGTAGGTTTGTAGGTAGGTAGGTTTGTAGGTAGGTAGGTTTGTAGGTAGGTAGGTTTGTAGGTAGGTAGGTTTGTAGGTAGGTAGGTTTGTAGGTAGGTAGGTTTGTAGGTAGGTAGGTTTGTAGGTAGGTAGGTTTGTAGGTAGGTAGGTTTGTAGGTAGGTAGGTTTGTAGGTAGGTAGGTTTGTAGGTAGGTAGGTTTGTAGGTAGGTAGGTATGTAGGTAGGTAGGTATGTAGGTATGTAGGTATGTAGGTATGTAGGCATGCAGGTATGTAGGCATGCAGGTATGTAGGCATGCAGGTAGGCAGGCATGCAGGTAGGCAGGTAGGCAGGTAGGCAGGTAGGCAGGTAGGCAGGTTTGTAGGTAGGTAGGTTTGTAGGTAGGTAGGTTTGTAGGTAGGTAGGTTTGTAGGTAGGTAGGTTTGTAGGTAGGTAGGTTTGTAGGTAGGTAGGTTTGTAGGTAGGTAGGTTTGTAGGTAGGTAGGTTTGTAGGCAGGTAGGTTTGTAGGCAGGTAGGTTTGTAGGCAGGTAGGTTTGTAGGCAGGTAGGTTTGTAGGTAGGTAGGTTTGTAGGTAGGTAGGTTTGTAGGTAGGTAGGTTTGTAGGTAGGTAGGTTTGTAGGTAGGTAGGTTTGTAGGTAGGTAGGTTTGTAGGTAGGTAGGTTTGTAGGTAGGTAGGTTTGTAGGTAGGTAGGTTTGTAGGTAGGTAGGTTTGTAGGTAGGTAGGTTTGTAGGTAGGTAGGTAGGTTTGTAGGTAGGTAGGTTTGTAGGTAGGTAGGTTTGTAGGTAGGTAGGTTTGTAGGTAGGTAGGTTTGTAGGTAGGTAGGTTTGTAGGTAGGTAGGTTTTGTAGGTAGGTAGGTTTGTAGGTAGGTAGGTTTGTAGGTAGGTAGGTTTGTAGGTAGGTAGGTTTGTAGGTAGGTAGGTTTGTAGGTAGGTAGGTTTGTAGGTAGGTAGGTTTGTAGGTAGGTAGGTTTGTAGGTAGGTAGGTTTGTAGGTAGGTAGGTTTGTAGGTAGGTAGGTTTGTAGGTAGGTAGGTTTGTAGGTAGGTAGGTTTGTAGGTAGGTAGGTTTGTAGGTAGGTAGGTTTGTAGGTAGGTAGGTTTGTAGGTAGGTAGGTTTGTAGGTAGGTAGGTTTGTAGGTAGGTAGGTTTGTAGGTAGGTAGGTTTGTAGGTAGGTAGGTTTGTAGGTAGGTAGGTTTGTAGGTAGGTAGGTTTGTAGGTAGGTAGGTTTGTAGGTAGGTAGGTTTGTAGGTAGGTAGGTTTGTAGGTAGGTAGGTTTGTAGGTAGGTAGGTTTGTAGGTAGGTAGGTTTGTAGGTAGGTAGGTTTGTAGGTAGGTAGGTTTGTAGGTAGGTAGGTTTGTAGGTAGGTAGGTTTGTAGGTAGGTAGGTTTGTAGGTAGGTAGGTTTGTAGGTAGGTAGGTTTGTAGGTAGGTAGGTTTGTAGGTAGGTAGGTTTGTAGGTAGGTAGGTTTGTAGGTAGGTAGGTTTGTAGGTAGGTAGGTTTGTAGGTAGGTAGGTAGGTTTGTAGGTAGGTAGGTTTGTAGGTAGGTAGGTTTGTAGGTAGGTAGGTTTGTAGGTAGGTAGGTTTGTAGGTAGGTAGGTTTGTAGGTAGGTAGGTTTGTAGGTAGGTAGGTTTGTAGGTAGGTAGGTTTGTAGGTAGGTAGGTTTGTAGGTAGGTAGGTTTGTAGGTAGGTAGGTTTGTAGGTAGGTAGGTTTGTAGGTAGGTAGGTTTGTAGGTAGGTAGGTTTGTAGGTAGGTAGGTTTGTAGGTAGGTAGGTTTGTAGGTAGGTAGGTTTGTAGGTAGGTAGGTTTGTAGGTAGGTAGGTTTGTAGGTAGGTAGGTTTGTAGGTAGGTAGGTTTGTAGGTAGGTAGGTTTGTAGGTAGGTAGGTTTGTAGGTAGGTAGGTTTGTAGGTAGGTAGGTTTGTAGGTAGGTAGGTTTGTAGGTAGGTAGGTTTGTAGGTAGGTAGGTTTGTAGGTAGGTAGGTTTGTAGGTAGGTAGGTTTGTAGGTAGGTAGGTTTGTAGGTAGGTAGGTTTGTAGGTAGGTAGGTTTGTAGGTAGGTAGGTTTGTAGGTAGGTAGGTTTGTAGGTAGGTAGGTTTGTAGGTAGGTAGGTTTGTAGGTAGGTAGGTTTGTAGGTAGGTAGGTTTGTAGGTAGGTAGGTTTGTAGGTAGGTAGGTTTGTAGGTAGGTAGGTTTGTAGGTAGGTAGGTTTGTAGGTAGGTAGGTTTGTAGGTAGGTAGGTTTGTAGGTAGGTAGGTTTGTAGGTAGGTAGGTTTGTAGGTAGGTAGGTTTGTAGGTAGGTAGGTTTGTAGGTAGGTAGGTTTGTAGGTAGGTAGGTTTGTAGGTAGGTAGGTTTGTAGGTAGGTAGGTTTGTAGGTAGGTAGGTTTGTAGGTAGGTAGGTTTGTAGGTAGGTAGGTTTGTAGGTAGGTAGGTTTGTAGGTAGGTAGGTTTGTAGGTAGGTAGGTTTGTAGGTAGGTAGGTTTGTAGGTAGGTAGGTTTGTAGGTAGGTAGGTTTGTAGGTAGGTAGGTTTGTAGGTAGGTAGGTTTGTAGGTAGGTAGGTTTGTAGGTAGGTAGGTTTGTAGGTAGGTAGGTTTGTAGGTAGGTAGGTTTGTAGGTAGGTAGGTTTGTAGGTAGGTAGGTTTGTAGGTAGGTAGGTTTGTAGGTAGGTAGGTTTGTAGGTAGGTAGGTTTGTAGGTAGGTAGGTTTGTAGGTAGGTAGGTTTGTAGGTAGGTAGGTTTGTAGGTAGGTAGGTTTGTAGGTAGGTAGGTTTGTAGGTAGGTAGGTTTGTAGGTAGGTAGGTTTGTAGGTAGGTAGGTTTGTAGGTAGGTAGGTTTTGTAGGTAGGTAGGTTTGTAGGTAGGTAGGTTTGTAGGTAGGTAGGTTTGTAGGTAGGTAGGTTTGTAGGTAGGTAGGTTTGTAGGTAGGTAGGTTTGTAGGTAGGTAGGTTTGTAGGTAGGTAGGTTTGTAGGTAGGTAGGTTTGTAGGTAGGTAGGTTTGTAGGTAGGTAGGTTTGTAGGTAGGTAGGTTTGTAGGTAGGTAGGTTTGTAGGTAGGTAGGTTTGTAGGTAGGTAGGTTTGTAGGTAGGTAGGTTTGTAGGTAGGTAGGTTTGTAGGTAGGTAGGTTTGTAGGTAGGTAGGTTTGTAGGTAGGTAGGTTTGTAGGTAGGTAGGTTTGTAGGTAGGTAGGTTTGTAGGTAGGTAGGTTTGTAGGTAGGTAGGTTTGTAGGTAGGTAGGTTTGTAGGTAGGTAGGTTTGTAGGTAGGTAGGTTTGTAGGTAGGTAGGTTTGTAGGTAGGTAGGTTTGTAGGTAGGTAGGTTTTGTAGGTAGGTAGGTTTGTAGGTAGGTAGGTTTGTAGGTAGGTAGGTTTGTAGGTAGGTAGGTTTGTAGGTAGGTAGGTTTGTAGGTAGGTAGGTTTGTAGGTAGGTAGGTTTGTAGGTAGGTAGGTTTGTAGGTAGGTAGGTTTGTAGGTAGGTAGGTTTGTAGGTAGGTAGGTTTGTAGGTAGGTAGGTTTGTAGGTAGGTAGGTTTGTAGGTAGGTAGGTTTGTAGGTAGGTAGGTTTGTAGGTAGGTAGGTTTGTAGGTAGGTAGGTTTGTAGGTAGGTAGGTTTGTAGGTAGGTAGGTTTGTAGGTAGGTAGGTTTGTAGGTAGGTAGGTTTGTAGGTAGGTAGGTTTGTAGGTAGGTAGGTTTGTAGGTAGGTAGGTTTGTAGGTAGGTAGGTTTGTAGGTAGGTAGGTTTGTAGGTAGGTAGGTTTGTAGGTAGGTAGGTTTGTAGGTAGGTAGGTTTGTAGGTAGGTAGGTTTGTAGGTAGGTAGGTTTGTAGGTAGGTAGGTTTGTAGGTAGGTAGGTTTGTAGGTAGGTAGGTTTGTAGGTAGGTAGGTTTGTAGGTAGGTAGGTTTGTAGGTAGGTAGGTTTGTAGGTAGGTAGGTTTGTAGGTAGGTAGGTTTGTAGGTAGGTAGGTTTGTAGGTAGGTAGGTTTGTAGGTAGGTAGGTTTGTAGGTAGGTAGGTTTGTAGGTAGGTAGGTTTGTAGGTAGGTAGGTTTGTAGGTAGGTAGGTTTGTAGGTAGGTAGGTTTGTAGGTAGGTAGGTTTGTAGGTAGGTAGGTTTGTAGGTAGGTAGGTTTGTAGGTAGGTAGGTTTGTAGGTAGGTAGGTTTGTAGGTAGGTAGGTTTGTAGGTAGGTAGGTTTGTAGGTAGGTAGGTTTGTAGGTAGGTAGGTTTGTAGGTAGGTAGGTTTGTAGGTAGGTAGGTTTGTAGGTAGGTAGGTTTGTAGGTAGGTAGGTTTGTAGGTAGGTAGGTTTGTAGGTAGGTAGGTTTGTAGGTAGGTAGGTTTGTAGGTAGGTAGGTTTGTAGGTAGGTAGGTTTGTAGGTAGGTAGGTTTGTAGGTAGGTAGGTTTGTAGGTAGGTAGGTTTGTAGGTAGGTAGGTTTGTAGGTAGGTAGGTTTGTAGGTAGGTAGGTTTGTAGGTAGGTAGGTTTGTAGGTAGGTAGGTTTGTAGGTAGGTAGGTTTGTAGGTAGGTAGGTTTGTAGGTAGGTAGGTTTGTAGGTAGGTAGGTTTGTAGGTAGGTAGGTTTGTAGGTAGGTAGGTTTGTAGGTAGGTAGGTTTGTAGGTAGGTAGGTTTGTAGGTAGGTAGGTTTGTAGGTAGGTAGGTTTGTAGGTAGGTAGGTTTGTAGGTAGGTAGGTTTGTAGGTAGGTAGGTTTGTAGGTAGGTAGGTTTGTAGGTAGGTAGGTTTGTAGGTAGGTAGGTTTGTAGGTAGGTAGGTTTGTAGGTAGGTAGGTTTGTAGGTAGGTAGGTTTGTAGGTAGGTAGGTTTGTAGGTAGGTAGGTTTGTAGGTAGGTAGGTTTGTAGGTAGGTAGGTTTGTAGGTAGGTAGGTTTGTAGGTAGGTAGGTTTGTAGGTAGGTAGGTTTGTAGGTAGGTAGGTTTGTAGGTAGGTAGGTTTGTAGGTAGGTAGGTTTGTAGGTAGGTAGGTTTGTAGGTAGGTAGGTTTGTAGGTAGGTAGGTTTGTAGGTAGGTAGGTTTGTAGGTAGGTAGGTTTGTAGGTAGGTAGGTTTGTAGGTAGGTAGGTTTGTAGGTAGGTAGGTTTGTAGGTAGGTAGGTTTGTAGGTAGGTAGGTTTGTAGGTAGGTAGGTTTGTAGGTAGGTAGGTTTGTAGGTAGGTAGGTTTGTAGGTAGGTAGGTTTGTAGGTAGGTAGGTTTGTAGGTAGGTAGGTTTGTAGGTAGGTAGGTTTGTAGGTAGGTAGGTTTGTAGGTAGGTAGGTTGTAGGTAGGTAGGTTTGTAGGTAGGTTTGTAGGTAGGTAGGTTTGTAGGTAGTAGGTTTGTAGGTAGGTAGGTTTGTAGGTAGGTAGGTTTGTAGGTAGGTAGGTTTGTAGGTAGGTAGGTTTGTAGGTAGGTAGGTTTGTAGGTAGGTAGGTTTGTAGGTAGGTAGGTTTGTAGGTAGGTAGGTTTGTAGGTAGGTAGGTTTGTAGGTAGGTAGGTTTGTAGGTAGGTAGGTTTGTAGGTAGGTAGGTTTGTAGGTAGGTAGGTTTGTAGGTAGGTAGGTTTGTAGGTAGGTAGGTTTGTAGGTAGGTAGGTTTGTAGGTAGGTAGGTTTGTAGGTAGGTAGGTTTGTAGGTAGGTAGGTTTGTAGGTAGGTAGGTTTGTAGGTAGGTAGGTTTGTAGGTAGGTAGGTTTGTAGGTAGGTAGGTTTGTAGGTAGGTAGGTTTGTAGGTAGGTAGGTTTGTAGGTAGGTAGGTTTGTAGGTAGGTAGGTTTGTAGGTAGGTAGGTTTGTAGAGGTAGGTAGGTAGGTTTGTAGGTAGGTAGGTTTGTAGGTAGGTAGGTTTGTAGGTAGGTAGGTTTGTAGGTAGGTAGGTTTGTAGGTAGGTAGGTTTGTAGGTAGGTAGGTTTGTAGGTAGGTAGGTTTGTAGGTAGGTAGGTTTGTAGGTAGGTAGGTTTGTAGGTAGGTAGGTTTGTAGGTAGGTAGGTTTGTAGGTAGGTAGGTTTGTAGGTAGGTAGGTTTGTAGGTAGGTAGGTTTGTAGGTAGGTAGGTTTGTAGGTAGGTAGGTTTGTAGGTAGGTAGGTTTGTAGGTAGGTAGGTTTGTAGGTAGGTAGGTTTGTAGGTAGGTAGGTTTGTAGGTAGGTAGGTTTGTAGGTAGGTAGGTTTGTAGGTAGGTAGGTTTGTAGGTAGGTAGGTTTGTAGGTAGGTAGGTTTGTAGGTAGGTAGGTTTGTAGGTAGGTAGGTTTGTAGGTAGGTAGGTTTGTAGGTAGGTAGGTTTGTAGGTAGGTAGGTTTGTAGGTAGGTAGGTTTGTAGGTAGGTAGGTTTGTAGGTAGGTAGGTTTGTAGGTAGGTAGGTTTGTAGGTAGGTAGGTTTGTAGGTAGGTAGGTTTGTAGGTAGGTAGGTTTGTAGGTAGGTAGGTTTGTAGGTAGGTAGGTTTGTAGGTAGGTAGGTTTGTAGGTAGGTAGGTTTGTAGGTAGGTAGGTTTGTAGGTAGGTAGGTTTGTAGGTAGGTAGGTTTGTAGGTAGGTAGGTTTGTAGGTAGGTAGGTTTGTAGGTAGGTAGGTTTGTAGGTAGGTAGGTTTGTAGGTAGGTAGGTTTGTAGGTAGGTAGGTTTGTAGGTAGGTAGGTTTGTAGGTAGGTAGGTTTGTAGGTAGGTAGGTTTGTAGGTAGGTAGGTTTGTAGGTAGGTAGGTTTGTAGGTAGGTAGGTTTGTAGGTAGGTAGGTTTGTAGGTAGGTAGGTTTGTAGGTAGGTAGGTTTGTAGGTAGGTAGGTTTGTAGGTAGGTAGGTTTGTAGGTAGGTAGGTTTGTAGGTAGGTAGGTTTGTAGGTAGGTAGGTTTGTAGGTAGGTAGGTTTGTAGGTAGGTAGGTTTGTAGGTAGGTAGGTTTGTAGGTAGGTAGGTTTGTAGGTAGGTAGGTTTGTAGGTAGGTAGGTTTGTAGGTAGGTAGGTTTGTAGGTAGGTAGGTTTGTAGGTAGGTAGGTTTGTAGGTAGGTAGGTTTGTAGGTAGGTAGGTTTGTAGGTAGGTAGGTTTGTAGGTAGGTAGGTTTGTAGGTAGGTAGGTTTGTAGGTAGGTAGGTTTGTAGGTAGGTAGGTTTGTAGGTAGGTAGGTTTGTAGGTAGGTAGGTTTGTAGGTAGGTAGGTTTGTAGGTAGGTAGGTTTGTAGGTAGGTAGGTTTGTAGGTAGGTAGGTTTGTAGGTAGGTAGGTTTGTATAGGTAGGTAGGTTTGTAGGTAGGTAGGTTTGTAGGTAGGTAGGTTTGTAGGTAGGTAGGTTTGTAGGTAGGTAGGTTTGTAGGTAGGTAGGTTTGTAGGTAGGTAGGTTTGTAGTAGGTAGGTTTGTAGGTAGGTAGGTTTGTAGGTAGGTAGGTTTGTAGGTAGGTAGGTTTGTAGGTAGGTAGGTTTGTAGGTAGGTAGGTTTGTAGGTAGGTAGGTTTGTAGGTAGGTAGGTTTGTAGGTAGGTAGGTTTGTAGGTAGGTAGGTTTGTAGGTAGGTAGGTTTGTAGGTAGGTAGGTTTGTAGGTAGGTAGGTTTGTAGGTAGGTAGGTTTGTAGGTAGGTAGGTTTGTAGGTAGGTAGGTTTGTAGGTAGGTAGGTTTGTAGGTAGGTAGGTTTGTAGGTAGGTAGGTTTGTAGGTAGGTAGGTTTGTAGGTAGGTAGGTTTGTAGGTAGGTAGGTTTGTAGGTAGGTAGGTTTGTAGGTAGGTAGGTTTGTAGGTAGGTAGGTTTGTAGGTAGGTAGGTTTGTAGGTAGGTAGGTTTGTAGGTAGGTAGGTTTGTAGGTAGGTAGGTTTGTAGGTAGGTAGGTTTGTAGGTAGGTAGGTTTGTAGGTAGGTAGGTTGTAGGTAGGTAGTTTGTAGGTAGGTAGGTTTGTAGGTAGGTAGGTTTGTAGGTAGGTAGGTTTGTAGGTAGGTAGGTTTGTAGGTAGGTAGGTTTGTAGGTAGGTAGGTTTGTAGGTAGGTAGGTTTGTAGGTAGGTAGGTTTGTAGGTAGGTAGGTTTGTAGGTAGGTAGGTTTGTAGGTAGGTAGGTTTGTAGGTAGGTAGGTTTGTAGGTAGGTAGGTTTGTAGGTAGGTAGGTTTGTAGGTAGGTAGGTTTGTAGGTAGGTAGGTTTGTAGGTAGGTAGGTTTGTAGGTAGGTAGGTTTGTAGGTAGGTAGGTTTGTAGGTAGGTAGGTTTGTAGGTAGGTAGGTTTGTAGGTAGGTAGGTTTGTAGGTAGGTAGGTTTGTAGGTAGGTAGGTTTGTAGGTAGGTAGGTTTGTAGGTAGGTAGGTTTGTAGGTAGGTAGGTTTGTAGGTAGGTAGGTTTGTAGGTAGGTAGGTTTGTAGGTAGGTAGGTTTGTAGGTAGGTAGGTTTGTAGGTAGGTAGGTTTGTAGGTAGGTAGGTTTGTAGGTAGGTAGGTTTGTAGGTAGGTAGGTTTGTAGGTAGGTAGGTTTGTAGGTAGGTAGGTTTGTAGGTAGGTAGGTTTGTAGGTAGGTAGGTTTGTAGGTAGGTAGGTTTGTAGGTAGGTAGGTTTGTAGGTAGGTAGGTTTGTAGGTAGGTAGGTTTGTAGGTAGGTAGGTTGTAGGTAGGTAGGTTTGTAGTAGGTAGGTTTGTAGGTAGGTAGGTTTGTAGGTAGGTAGGTTTGTAGGTAGGTAGGTTTGTAGGTAGGTAGGTTTGTAGGTAGGTAGGTTTGTAGGTAGGTAGGTTTGTAGGTAGTAGGTTTGTAGGTAGGTAGGTATGTAGGTAGGTAGGTTTGTAGGTAGGTAGGTTTGTAGGTAGGTAGGTTTGTAGGTAGGTAGGTTTGTAGGTAGGTAGGTTTGTAGGTAGGTAGGTTTGTAGGTAGTAGGTTGTAGGTAGGTAGGTTGTAGGTAGGGAGGTAGGGAGGCAGGGATGCAGGGATGCAGGGATGCAGGGATGCAGGGATGCAGGGATGCAGGGATGCAGGATGCAGGGATGCAGGGATGCAGGGATGCAGGGATGCAGGGATGCAGGGTGCAGGGATGCAGGGATGCAGGATGCAGGATGCAGGGATGCAGGGATGCAGGATGCAGGGATGCAGGGATGCAGGGATGCAGGGATGCAGGGATGCAGGGATGCAGGGATGCAGGATGCAGGGATGCAGGGATGCAGGGATGCAGGATGCAGGGATGCAGGGATGCAGGGATGCAGGGATGCAGGGATGCAGGGATGCAGGGATGCAGGGATGCAGGATGCAGGGATGCAGGGATGCAGGGATGCAGGGATGCAGGGATGCAGGGATGCAGGGATGCAGGGATGCAGGGATGCAGGGATGCAGGGATGCAGGGATGCAGGGATGCAGGGATGCAGGGATGCAGGATGCAGGGATGCAGGGATGCAGGGATGCAGGGATGCAGGGATGCAGGGATGCAGGGATGCAGGGATGCAGGGATGCAGGGATGCAGGGATGCAGGGATGCAGGGATGCAGGGATGCAGGGATGCAGGGATGCAGGGATGCAGGGATGCAGGGATGCAGGGATGCAGGGATGCAGGGATGCAGGGATGCAGGGATGCAGGGATGCAGGGATGCAGGGATGCAGGGATGCAGGGATGCAGGGATGCAGGGATGCAGGGATGCAGGGATGCAGGGATGCAGGGATGCAGGGATGCAGGGATGCAGGGATGCAGGGATGCAGGGATGCAGGGATGCAGGGATGCAGGGATGCAGGGATGCAGGGATGCAGGGATGCAGGGATGCAGGGATGCAGGGATGCAGGGATGCAGGATGCAGGGATGCAGGGATGCAGGGATGCAGGATGCAGGGATGCAGGGATGCAGGGATGCAGGGATGCAGGGATGCAGGGATGCAGGGATGCAGGGATGCAGGGATGCAGGGATGCAGGGATGCAGGGATGCAGGGATGCAGGGATGCAGGGATGCAGGGATGCAGGGATGCAGGGATGCAGGGATGCAGGGATGCAGGGATGCAGGGATGCAGGGATGCAGGGATGCAGGGATGCAGGGATGCAGGGATGCAGGGATGCAGGGATGCAGGGATGCAGGGATGCAGGGATGCAGGGATGCAGGGATGCAGGGATGCAGGGATGCAGGGATGCAGGGATGCAGGGATGCAGGGATGCAGGGATGCAGGGATGCAGGGATGCAGGGATGCAGGGATGCAGGGATGCAGGGATGCAGGGATGCAGGGATGCAGGGATGCAGGGATGCAGGGATGCAGGGATGCAGGGATGCAGGGATGCAGGGATGCAGGGATGCAGGGATGCAGGGATGCAGGGATGCAGGGATGCAGGATGCAGGGATGCAGGGATGCAGGGATGCAGGGATGCAGGGATGCAGGGATGCAGGGATGCAGGGATGCAGGGATGCAGGGATGCAGGGATGCAGGGATGCAGGGATGCAGGGATGCAGGGATGCAGGATGCAGGGATGCAGGGATGCAGGGATGCAGGATGCAGGGATGCAGGGATGCAGGGATGCAGGGATGCAGGGATGCAGGGATGCAGGGATGCAGGGATGCAGGGATGCAGGATGCAGGGATGCAGGGATGCAGGATGCAGGGATGCAGGGATGCAGGGATGCAGGGATGCAGGGATGCAGGGATGCAGGGATGCAGGGATGCAGGGATGCAGGGATGCAGGGATGCAGGGATGCAGGGATGCAGGGATGCAGGGATGCAGGGATGCAGGGATGCAGGGATGCAGGGATGCAGGGATGCAGGGATGCAGGGATGCAGGGATGCAGGGATGCAGGATGCAGGGATGCAGGGATGCAGGGATGCAGGGATGCAGGGATGCAGGGATGCAGGGATGCAGGGATGCAGGGATGCAGGGATGCAGGGATGCAGGGATGCAGGGATGCAGGCAGGATGCAGGGATGCAGGGATGCAGGGATGCAGGGATGCAGGGATGCAGGGATGCAGGGATGCAGGGATGCAGGGATGCAGGGATGCAGGGATGCAGGGATGCAGGGATGCAGGGATGCAGGGATGCAGGGATGCAGGGATGCAGGGATGCAGGGATGCAGGGATGCAGGGATGCAGGGATGCAGGGATGCAGGGATGCAGGGATGCAGGGATGCAGGGATGCAGGGATGCAGGGATGCAGGGATGCAGGGATGCAGGGATGCAGGATGCAGGGATGCAGGGATGCAGGGATGCAGGGATGCAGGGATGCAGGGATGCAGGGATGCAGGGATGCAGGGATGCAGGATGCAGGGATGCAGGGATGCAGGGATGCAGGGATGCAGGGATGCAGGGATGCAGGGATGCAGGGATGCAGGGATGCAGGGATGCAGGGATGCAGGGATGCAGGGATGCAGGGATGCAGGGATGCAGGGATGCAGGGATGCAGGGATGCAGGGATGCAGGGATGCAGGGATGCAGGGATGCAGGGATGCAGGGATGCAGGATGCAGGGATGCAGGGATGCAGGGATGCAGGATGCAGGGATGCAGGGATGCAGGGATGCAGGGATGCAGGGATGCAGGATGCAGGGATGCAGGGATGCAGGGATGCAGGGATGCAGGGATGCAGGGATGCAGGGATGCAGGGATGCAGGGATGCAGGGATGCAGGGATGCAGGGATGCAGGGATGCAGGGAGGGAGGGAGGGAGGGAGGGAGGGAGGGAGGGAGGGAGGGAGGAGGGAGGGAGGGAGGGAGGGAGGGAGGGAGGGATGGAGGGATGGAGGGATGGAGGGATGGAGGGATGGAGGGATGGAGGGATGGAGGGATGGAGGGATGGAGGGATGGAGGGATGGAGGGATGGAGGGATGGAGGGATGGAGGGATGGAGGGATGGAGGGATGGAGGGGTGGAGGGGTGGAGGGGTGGAGGGGTGGAGGGGTGGAGGGATGGAGGGATGGAGGGATGGAGGGATGGAGGGATGGAGGGATGGAGGTATGCATGCATGCATGCATGCATGCATGCATGCATGCATGCATGCATGCATGCATGCATGCATGCATGTATGCATGTATGCATGTATGCATGTATGCATGTATGCATGTATGCATGTATGCATGTATGCATGTATGCATGTATGTATGTATGTATGTATGTATGTATGTATGTATGTATGTATGTATGTATGTATGTATGTATGTATGTATGTATGTATGTATGTATGTATGTATGTATGTATGTATGTATGTATGTATGTATGTATGTATGTATGTATGTATGTATGTATGTATGTATGTATGTATGTATGTATGTATGTATGTATGTATGTATGTATGTATGTATGTATGTATGTATGTATGTATGTATGTATGTATGTATGTATGTATGTATGTATGTATGTATGTATGTATGTATGTATGTATGTATGTATGTATGTATGTATGTATGTATGTATGTATGTATGTATGTATGTATGTATGTATGTATGTATGTATGTATGTATGTATGTATGTATGTATGTATGTATGTATGTATGTATGTATGTATGTATGTATGTATGTATGTATGTATGTATGTATGTATGTATGTATGTATGTATGTATGTATGTATGTATGTATGTATGTATGTATGTATGTATGTATGTATGTATGTATGTATGTATGTATGTATGTATGTATGTATGTATGTATGTATGTATGTATGTATGTATGCATGTATGCATGCATGCATGCATGCATGCATGCATGCATGCATGCATGCATGCATGTATGCATGTATGCATGTATGCATGTATGCATGTATGCATATATGCATATATGTATATATGTATATATGTATATATGTATATATGTATATATGTATATATGTATATATGTATATATATATATACATATATATATATATATATATATATATATATATATATATATATATATATATATATATATATATATATATATATATATATATATATATATATATATATATATATATATATTTCGGTTTTTAAATATGTTTGGAAATTTTGCATTGTGGATTTTTTCTCTCCATTTGTTTTTGCATAAAATCATATCAAATATCAAATCATATTCAAAATCCGGCATAAATATTGGAGAACCAAGTATGGACGATGCCCAAACCAAATGTCAAAGCAATGTCCTGGGTGTTGAATGACTTATGGCTCCCTAAGTATGATGGGTCTAGACTTTGTATTCGACATTTCCAAATATGCGTGGCGCCTGTCTGGCGCTATTTTCGATCTGGAGCGATATCCACAACCAAAGTAAGTTAAAAAAACGTCGCGTTTTGGCGCCAAAGTGGTTAGCGCGGAACAGCGTGCGGGGAACAACGCATTTTGACAGTATTTGAGGAATTGTGACTGGGACTTAGGTATCGTTGTTTTCATTTTCCCTGTACACATGTAGCCAAATAAAATTCACACTTTGTGAATGTGTAGGTATAGTTAATATTTTGCATTGTCAAGGTAATTTTAAATTACTCTAGGTTGGGATGGCTACTTTGGCTTCAGGTCATATCTAGACTCAAGTAATTTCGGGCACCAACTTTAAATCTGACCCCCCTTTTGCACGATGCTTAGGTACGTATCCCGGTGCATTTTATGGGTGCTATGAGTAGACGTTTCAAATTTGTTTGCCTTTCCAACTATTCAAGATCAGACTCAGCATGAACTCAGCTACATGAATGTTTGAAAGCGACAGAAGAGGTCAAATTGGGTTTGTCTGATTTTAACCACTGGCGGATCCAGGGAGGGGGACATTAGGGGCAAATGCCCCCACAGGAACATGGTGGGCATTCAATACAAGGATCAACAACTTTTCGCTGATGAAACGGAGCGAAATTGTACATTTTAGCCCCCCCCCCCCCATTCTCGAACCCTAGATCCGCCAGTGGGTATGTGTGGACGACGTCACTGCTATGCGTGGATGACGTCACTGCTGTGTGTGGACGACGTTACTGCTATGCGTGGATGACGTCACTGCTGTGTGTGGACGACGCCACTGCTATGCGTGGATGACGTCACTGCTGTGTGTGGACGACGTCACTGCTGTGTGTGGACGACGCCACTGCTATGTGTGGACGACGTCACTGCTGTGTGTGGACGACGTCACTGCTGTGTGTGGACGACGTCACTGCTATATATGGACGACGCCACTGCTATGTGTGGACGACGTCACTGCTATGTGTGGACGACGCCACTGCTATGTGTGGACGACGCCACTGCTATGTGTGGACGAGGCCACTGCTATGTGTGGACGACGTCACTGCTATGTGTGGACGACGCCACTGCTATGTGTGGACGACGTCACTGCTATGTGTGGACGACGCCACTGCTATGTGTGGACGACGCCACTGCTATGTGTGGACGAGGCCACTGCTATGTGTGGACGACGTCACTGCTATGTGTGGACGACGCCACTGCTATGTGTGGACGACGTCACTGCTATGTGTGGACGACGCCACTGCTATGTGTGGACGACGTCACTGCTATGTGTGGACGACGTCACTGCTATGTGTGGACGACGCCACTGCTATGTGTGGACGACGTCACTGCTATGTGTGGACGAGGCCACTGCTATGCGTGGACGACGCCACTGCTATGTGTGGACGACGTCACTGCTATGTGTGGACGAGGCCACTGCTATGCGTGGACGACGCCACTGCTATGTGTGGACGACGTCACTGCTATGTGTGGACGACGTCACTGCTATGTGTGGACGACGCTGCATTGCTGACGGTGTACACTGGGCACGGAGTGGTGGATTTAGTGCAGACTTAGTGCATGGCTAGCAATCGCGAACATCTATGTTAACACTCAGTGAGTATGATGCTGCTGCACTGTCCTCTTCTGCACTAGCAATTTAGTGCCGATTTATTTGTGCTTGTATTTCGGAGCAAAAATGCTTTGAAGCTTTCAGCATCTTTGCCTATTTGCAAATCGATTAAATTATTTCGAGAAAGCAGAATAAATAACTTCCTTTGCATCAAAGAAACAAGGATGTATGGATCGTTTTAAAAACAAAGAAAATGAATATCTTTTAAATTTAAATGCATATGGCTGTTTACATTTTCTGAGCTGCTTGTCTCTCCTTCACTCGTCTGTACGACCCTCTCTCTCCTCCCGTCTAGTCTCGTCTGGTTTCAGTGACTGAGCTCATCTGGCCCCATTGCGGTACGGTGTGTCTCTGCTCTACACAGCACAGATAAACTGGGACAGACATCCTCCGCGTCCGTCACCGCATGACATCCGACATCCGACATCCGACATCCGACATCCCGCTGTCAGCTTCCGCCGGACATCAGCCCAGGGGTTCCCCGTCTCCTCGGCCACCATCGTCTACTCCACTACACGCCATCGTCTACTCCATCGTCCACTCCATCGTCCACTCCACCACACGCCATCGTCCACTCCATCGTCCACTCCATCGTCCACTCCATCGTCCACTCCACCACACGCCATCGTCCACTCCATCGTCCACGCCATCGTCCACTCCATCGTCCACTCCACCACACGCCATCGTCCACTCCATCGTCCACGCCATCGTCCACTCCATCGTCCACTCCACCACACGCCATCGCCCACTCCATCGTCCACTCCACCGAACGCCATCGTCCACTCCATCGTCCACTCCATCGTCCACTCCACCACACGCCATCGTCCACTCCATCGTCCACTCCATCGTCCACTCCATCGTCCACTCCATCGTCCACTCCATAGTCCACTCCATCGTCCACTCCATCGTCCACACTCCACTCTATCGTCCACTCCACCACACGCCATTGTCCACTCCATCGTCCACTCCACCACACGCCGTCGTCCACTCCATCGTCCACTCCATCCTCTGCACGGTCATAGAGAATACAATCCTCCGCTGCCGGGTGTTCCAGGGGAACGGCCCAGACAGCGGGTCCATGGAACATACGGCATCTGCGACGGAGTGTCTCCGTGATGCTCCTGCCCCGACTGCCGCCGCCCCGCCCCCGCCCCCGCCCCCGCCCCGTCGACAGGCGGTGGTAAGACGCACGGTGTCGCACCGTCACCACGTCAGCCGACAGTCAGTGCAGTGCACGCCAGCAGTCAGTGCAGTGTGCACAACACCATTGCCGGCAATCGTGACGTGATCACGGACCGGACGCGAACTGGTGCGCTCAGCCACACCGGCCGCGCCGCTCTGAGTTCGTCGACAGCGCTGTGGCGGCTGATGACACGGCCTCATGGCGCCGCTCTGAGTTCGTCGACAGCGCTGTGGCGGCTGATGACACGGCCTCATGGCGCCGCTCTGAGTTCGTCGACAGCGCTGTGGCGGCTGATGACACGGCTTCATGGCGCCGCTCTGAGTTCGTCGACAGCGCTGTGGCGGCTGATGACAGACGTGACGCCTCATGCCACCATCGTGTGAGCCGTGAACCGCGAGTCGGGACAGGGAGCAGCTGTCCGAGTCTGAGCCGGGACAGGGAGCAGCTGTCTGAGTCTGAGTCGAGCCAGGGATCACCTGTCTGAGTCTGAGTCGGGACAGAGAGCAGCTGTCTGAGTCTGAGTCGGGCCAGGGAGCAGCTGTCTGAGTCTGAGTCGGGCCAGGGAGCAGCTGTCTGAGTCTGAGCCGGGACAGGGAGCAGCTGTCTGAGTCTGAGTCGAGCCAGGGAGCAGCTGTCTGAGTCTGAGCCGGGACAGGGATCACCTGCCTGAGTCTGAGTCGGGACAGGGAGCAGCTGTCTGAGTCTGAGTCGGGACAGGGATCACCTGTCTGAGTCTGAGTCGGGACAGAGAGCAGCTGTCTGAGTCTGAGTCGGGCCAGGGAGCAGCTGTCTGAGTCTGAGTCGGGACAGGGATCACCTGTCTAAGTCTGAGTCGGGACAAGGAGCAGCTGTCTGAGTCTGAGTCGGGACAGGGAGCAGCTGTCTGAGTCTGAGTCGAGCCAGGGAGCAGCTGTCTGGTGGCCGACAACTGGGCAGCAGAGCCGAGAATTAATGGGTAACAGGGGTGTCTTATTTAAAACCACACCCTTAAAAATGATTCGCAGCCAGTTGTAAAGGTCAGGCGACCTCTTCGGGCGCAAATAGGGAAATGTTTGTGTTAAAAATCCTAGTCCGCATTTAGGTACCCGGCACACCTATGCAATGGAAACCAACACCAAAATAAACCATAAGAGATGGAAAATTAAGAACAAAATAACACTTTTAATCCAGAAGTATTGTGGTAAAAACAAGTCGGAAGGGCGTAGAAAAGGTCAGAGGGGCCCCTAGACAATCTGAAGGGCCCTTGGGCCTTTCAACAGTAAGAATACAGTTGTATAGGGAATCAAACTCAAAATTTTTGCGCCACTCCGCGGCGCAATTTAACTACACATTCAATTATATGCGGGTTAGGACAAAATCGGTCAGTTTCTCGGCGTATTTATGTGTTATGTTGCTACTTTCCTATATTATTGGGCAAAATAGTTCATTTTAGCACCTTTTCCCCGCACTTTTAAACGCACAATATAGCAATTTTAGAGGTCCGCACCATACGCAATGCGACGCATTGATGAGAAAGCAACCCAGGGCATAATACTCAAAATTTTCGCGCCGCGGAGCGGCGCAATTTGTTTAAGAGTTCCAGGTCTTGAGCTTAAAAAAATATTCCAAGTTGGTATAGCTGATTCCAAATTCGTGTCGCTGGTTCCAAAGTTGATGTGGCAGTTTGCTATCTCCAGCTCCTAAACGTTGGTATGGCCCATGCCATACCTGCCATACTGCATTTTACAGCCTTGTAACGTGCCTTTTCATGCGTTTTTTTTTTTGGGGGGGGCCTTTCAACGCTTGGGAAGGGGCCCTTTCAACGCTCGGGAAAGGGCCCTTTCGAGGCGCCGCCCCCCCCCCCTGGACGAAATCCTGGCTACGTGCCTGCGTAAGGGTGCATTTTAATGTGTGACATTTATCCAGAACTAAACCCAATGTGAAATATGCTTCACTCAATCTTACTTTGCTCATGTTTTTGATGTAAACACCTATATTGCCATTTTGTGTGTGTCTGAAATTGAAAAAGTTACCTGTTTGTCAATAAGTAGTGTTGTTCTTTAGTGTGAATGACCCAACTGAATATGATCCTACACCCCTGGGTACCTACATAGTCTGTCTCAGTAATTTTGGGATAATATGTTGTACCAAATGTTGAATTTTAAATGCTATTTTATGATAAACTTCACTACCATTTTAAAGTTTGTTCTGTTCCGTGTTCATATATGTATTTTTTTTATATATATTTATGATTGTTATTGAAAAAAAACTCTTAGGTGATTTTGCATACCGTTCACAGTATTTATTTACTTAGGTATGCATTTACTGGCAGTGTTGGGGTTGTACAATTCATAATTGGGGTTGTAATGTTTGAGGATGCAGTTGTAGCTACAACCCCAAAAGTATATAAAGTTCCGCATGTGATTTTATGTGTAGGCTCTGAGTCCAATTCTTAACATGCAGTCGCACATTTACTGCGGACCTGCAGAATTGAGCGTCGAATTGAAAGCCTTCCGTGATAATTCTTGCCTATTTTCAAATCAATTCCAAGCTGATGACAACATATAAACAGGCTGTTTGTAGCGGTGAAGTATTAATCGTGGTGATCTGCATATATTTGAAAACCTACTTTGAACAAAATCACGAAACAGCGCACCCCCCCCCCCCCCCCTCCTGACTGCCGCACCTATGTTTGACCCCTGGCGCCGCCACTGCTGCCTTGCCTACCTAGTCCCAGGGCCTGCAGCGCCGCCCCTGCACTGGGCGGTACACGGTAACTCAACAAGTCGCCACACACCGCCGAGCGCCACCTAGTGCCGGTACCAGCTCGTTCATCAGTGGGCTCCGCGACTGGCGGCAATTACCGCTAATTCAATAGATGTGTGCAGGCTGTGGAGCTGGCGCGAGCGCGGAGGGCGGCCGGCCGGCGGCCTGGCTGCGGGCGGCCACCGCGCTGAGGCCGCACTGCTGGCCGCCGTGGCTGGACTGAGCTGACCGTTGTGGCTGACTCAGCGCTGGCTAAAGGATGTCTGGCAAGGTCAGCTGCGGCTGTAAGTGAGCCTCTGCACATCATCAGAGGAGGCCGCCGGCCCGCCGGCTATCTCAGAGCCGGCACCATCAGAGGAGGCCGGGTATCTCAGAGCCGGCACCATCAAAGGAGGCCGGATATCTCAGAGCCGGCACCATCAGAGGAGGCCGGGTATCTCAGAGCCGGCACCATCAGAGGAGGCCGGGTATCTCAGAGCCGGCACCATCAGAGGAGGCCGGGTATCTCAGAGCCGGCACCATCAGAGGAGGCCGGGTATCTCAGAGCCGGCACCATCAAAGGAGGCCGGGTATCTCAGAGCCGGCACCATCAGAGGAGGCCGGGTATCTCAGAGCCGGAACCATCAGAGGAGGCCGGGTATCTCAGAGCCGGAACCATCAGAGGAGGCCGGGTATCTCAGAGCCGGCACCATCAAAGGAGGCCGGGTATCTCAGAGCCGGCACCATCAGAGGAGGCCGGGTATCTCAGAGCCGGCACCATCAGAGGAGGCCGGGTATCTCAGAGCCGGCACCATCAGAGGAGGCCGGGTATCTCAGAGCCGGCACCATCAGAGGAGGCCGGGTATCTCAGAGCCGGCACCATCAGAGGAGGCCGGGTATCTCAGAGCCGGCACCATCAGAGGAGGCCGGGTATCTCAGAGCCGGCACCATCAGAGAAGGCCGGGTATCTCAGAGCCGGCACCATCAAAGGAGGCCGGGTATCTCAGAGCCGGCACCATCAGAGGAGGCCGGGTATCTCAGAGCCGGCACCATCAGAGGAGGCCGGGTATCTCAGAGCCGGCACCATCAGAGGAGGCCGGCTATCTCAGAGCCGGCACCATCAGAGGAGGCCGGGTATCTCAGAGCCGGCACCATCAGAGGAGGCCGGGCATCTCAGAGCCGGCACCATCAAAGGAGGCCGGATATCTCAGAGCCGGCACCATCAGAGGAGGCCGGCTATCTCAGAGCCGGCACCATCAGAGGAGGCCGGGTATCTCAGAGCCGGAACCATCAGAGGAGGCCGGGTATCTCAGAGCCGGCACCATCAGAGGAGGCCGGGTATCTCAGAGCCGGCACCATCAGAGGAGGCCGGCTATCTCAGAGCCGGCACCATCAGAGGAGGCCGGGTATCTCAGAGCCGGCACCATCAGAGGAGGCCGGGTATCTCAGAGCCGGAACCATCAGAGGAGGCCGGGTATCTCAGAGCCGGCACCATCAGAGGAGGCCGGGTATCTCAGAGCCGGCACCATCAGAGGAGGCCGGGTATCTCAGATCCGGCACCATCAGAGGAGGCCGGGTATCTCAGAGCCGGCACCATCAGAGGAGGCCGGGTATCTCAGAGCCGGCACCATCAGAGGAGGCCGGATATCTCAGAGCCGGCACCATCAGAGGAGGCCGGGTATCTCAGAGCCGGCACCATCAGAGGAGGCCGGGTATCTCAGAGCCGGCACCATCAGAGGAGGCCGGATATCTCAGAGCCGGCACCATCAGAGGAGGCCGGGTATCTCAGAGCCGGCACCATCAGAGGAGGCCGGGTATCTCAGATCCGGCACCATCAGAGGAGGCCGGGTATCTCAGAGCCGGCACCATCAGAGGAGGCCGGGTATCTCAGAGCCGGAACCATCAGAGGAGGCCGGGTATCTCAGAGCCGGCACCATCAGAGGAGGCCGGGTATCTCAGAGCCGGCACCATCAGAGGAGGCCGGGTATCTCAGAGCCGGCACCATCAGAGGAGGCCGGGTATCTCAGAGCCGGCATCGGTTCTGCCCAGAAGGGCCATGCTCACGCATCACAGTGCGGCGAGGAGAGGGAGGGAAGGGGGAGTTTCAGCAGACAGACGCAGAGGAAGTGACCGCCTTTCTGAGGGGGGTTCGGTGACGCGCTGCAGGGTTCTGCTGCAGTGTTTGTTGTGGTAGTTGGGAAACGGAATATGAGTGACAACGTAATGGTGTCTTGTAGAGCCGCCGATAAACTATAAATGAATGTCCGTGAACAATGCTTATGCATAACACTTCATGGCTTTGATGATGATCTCATAGCAAAAACAGAAGATTAAATATATACATTCATATTTATATTCTCATTGACGGAATCCATACGAATGAATGACATCCTTTTGATGGTGTAGCCAAACAATGGACTATGCAACTTTATCTGAGAAATACAATGCTCAAACAATCGTATCCAATATCTGCGCTTCATTGCCTTCAGTGCTGCACAGTGACAGCACAATTCAATGACGTCATAGGCGTAGTAACAGGGGGGGGGGGGGGGGGGGGGGTCAGGGGCCATGGTCCTCTCACTTTTGGGGCAATGCATTTGTTTTTTGTTTTTGCTTGGTTAAAAAATTATGTATGGTAAAAGGTACGCCAAGGCGAGAAGAGCCTAAATCTGCAAAGAAATATTGTACAGGGGGTTGCGTTTCTCTCGAGACAAGATCAAAATTTCAAGAGACAAGATCAGAAATATTGTACAGGGGGGTTGGGTTTCTCTCGAGACAAGATCATAATTGTACTGGCCCCCTCACTTTCGTGACGTTCCTACATCCCTGGCGTTGTACATTGTTCGTGACGTTCCTACATCCCTGGCCGTTGTACATTGTACGTGACGTTCCTACATCCCTGGCCGTTGTACATTGTACGTGACGTTCCTACATCCCTGGCCGTTGCACATTGTACGTGACGTTCCTACATCCCTGGCCGTTGTACATTGTACGTGACGTTCCTACATCCCTGGCCGTTGTACATTGTACGTGACGTTCCTACATCCCTGGCCGTTGTACATTTCCGCATAGAGATGGCCTTCCATGGTGCTCCAACTACGCAGTTATGTGGCTTTCCGCAAATATAATATTTGTTACATTATTACAGTATTAGGTTGTTGTTAATATGATGTTATCGCTAGCATTTGCGAGTCATGATTGCTCCTTGGCGCTGCTGAAAAAAAAACTCCCATTGTTGCATGGTGTGTGTCGTAATATTACTTCAGTACTCGGAAAATGCGTCAATAGATTACCCTTATGGTCCGATTTAAGTTGGATTATTTAACACATTTTTAAATACCTACCAATTGTTCTCGAACTCGCGGAAGGTAAGTCATCTATTTTCCCTTGTACGTCATGGCACTCCATTGCCGTCATTGGAACGACCCCTGCCAATTCACTCTGAGAGATGGGCATCATGGATCTCTATTGTGCGACCATCACCACCTTTGGTGCAATGAACTGGCATAGCAAACATGTTCTGTGAATACAAAAGGAAATGCCAAAGGTGGCAGAGGAGATCCACAACAAAACTAATAACTTGAAAGTTATTGACTAATATTACTGCTCTATCGATGCGTTGTGCGTGTGGGTAAACCACATATGAATCATGCTAAAGTATCGAAACAGATCGCTATGGAAATCCGTTGACAGAAATAAACAACTGACGTCTGAACTGGTACAAATATACCACACAAATACATATATGTGTACACAAATACATTTGTGGATTTGATTAATTATGGATGGACTTTTCATAGTATCCACGTCATTGCACAAATACATTTGTGGATTTTATGAATTATGGATGGACTTTTCATAGTATCCACGTCATTGCACACATACATTTGTGGATTTTATTAATTATGGATGGACTTTTCATAGTATCCACGTCATTGCACAAAAACATTTGTGGATTTTATGAATTATGGATGGACTTTTCATAGTATCCACGTCATTGCACAAATGCATTTGTGGATTTTATGAATTATGGATGGACTTTTCATAGTATCCACGTCATTGCACAAATACATTTGTGGATTTGATTAATTATGGATGGACTTTTCATAGTATCCACGTCATTGCACAAATACATTTGTGGATTTTATTAATTATGGATGGACTTTTCATAGTATCCATGTCATTGCACAAATACATTTGTGGATTTGATTAATTATGGATGGACTTTTCATAGTATCCACGTCATTGCACAAATACATTTGTGGATTTTATTAATTATGGATGGACTTCTTATAGTATCCACGTCACGGCACAAATACATTTGTGTAATGACGTTCAAGTTGATACCATAAAATCCATGTCATGGAGGGTCCTAATTCAATAATACATTGTCTGTATATACCTTACGTCACAAGTTGAGCTATGGTTATCAAGATAGATCGTTCATTTACAGCTGTATTTGTTCTCGTGCCTATGCCACTTGACGCGTCGTAAATTTAAATATTCACCCAGATGAAAAGAATCACAAACTGTAATAAATTTAACTTCGCTGTCAATACTCGATGTTCACATGGGCAGTAGCCAAGCTTACTCGTGGCACAAACACGGAATGCACGTTTAAAACATCATCACACAACAGAACCCGCTTCCAATACCTAGTCCTGCGTCTGCCACCAATTCCGCGGAAGCCAACCCACTGACATCCTGTAACGTGCAGCCCTGCAGCAATTGTGGCGCACTTCTTACGATTGTGGCGCACTCGCGGCAATTGTGGCGCGCCCGAGGCAGCGGCGGTGCCGAACGGGCGCGGCCCACGCGTCCGGCGTCTTACAGCCGGCCAGATGGCTGGGGACTAACACACTAACTGCGGCAAATGGCCGGCGTGGCACTGAGCACTGAGTGAATGACTGGTATCGGTCGGCGACTGCAGCGGCGTCTAATGGGTCTAATAGCCACCACACCAGCCGCCACACCGGCCGGCCGACCGCTGCCGGACGCCTCTGCGGTCACCATCGCGGCCCGCTGCACAGCGCACAATCAATTCCGTCACACAACACAGAGACGATCACTCCCGTCACACAACATAGAGACGATCACTCCCGTCACACAACACAGAGACGATCACTCCCGTCACACAACACAGAGACGATCACTCCCGTCACACAGACACAACACAGAGACGATCACTCCCGTCACACAACACAGACACACAACATAGAGACGATCACTCCCGTCACACAACATAGAGACGATCACTCCCCTCACACAACACAGAGACGATCACTCCCGTCACACAACATAGAGACGATCACTCCCGTCACACAGACACAACACAGAGACGATCACTCCCGTCACACAACATAGAGACGATCACTCCCGTCACACAGACACAACACACAGACGATCACTCCCGTCACACAACACAGAGACGATCACTCCCGTCACACAGACACAACACAGAGACGATCACTCCCTTCACACAACACAGAGACGATCACTCCCGTCACACAGCATAGAGACGATCACTCCCGTCACACAACACAGAGACGATCACTCCCGTCACACAACATAGAGACGATCACTCCCGTCACACAGACACAACACAGAGACGATCACTCCCGTCACACAACATAGAGACTATCACTTCCGTCACACAACATAGAGACGATCACTCCCGTCACACAACACAGAGACGATCACTCCCGTCACACAACATAGAGACGATCACTCCCGTCACACAACATAGAGACGATCACTCCCGTCACACAGCATAGAGACGATCACTCCCGTTACACAACATAGAGACGATCACTCCCGTTACACAACACAGAGACGATCACTCCCGTTACACAACATAGAGACGATCACTCCCGTCACACAACATAGAGACGATCACTCCCGTCACACAACACAGAGACGAAAACTCCTGTCACACAACATAGAGACGATCACTCCCGTCACACAGACACAACACAGAGACGATCACTCCCGTCACACAACACATAGACGATCACTCCCGTCGCACAACATAGAGACGATCACTCCCGTCACACAACACAGAGACGATCACTCCCGTCACACAGACACAACACAGAGACGATCACTCCCGTCACACAACACAGAGACGATCACTCCCGTCACACAACATAGAGACGATCACTCCCGTCACACAGACACAACACAACAACGATCACTCCCGTCACACAACACAGAGATGATCACTCCCGTCACACAGACACAACACAGAGACGATCACTCCCGTCACACAACATAGAGACGTTCACTCCCGTCACACAGACACAACACAGAGACGATCACTCCCGTCACACAACATAGAGACGATCACTCCCGTCACACAGACACAACACAGAGACGATCACTCCCGTCACACAACACAGAGACGATCACTCCCGTCACACAACATAGAGACGATCACTCCCGTCACACAACACAGAGACGATCACTCCCGTCACACAACACAGAGGCGATCACTCCCGTCACACAGACACAACACAGAGACGATCACTCCCGTCACACAACATAGAGACGATCACTCCCGTCACACAACATAGAGACGATCACTCCCGTCACACAGCACAGAGACGATCACTCCCGTCACACAACATAGAGACGATCACTCCCGTCACACAACATAGAGACGATCACTCCCGTCACACAACATAGAGACGATTACTCCCGTCACACAACATAGAGACGATCACTCCCGTCACACAACACAGAGACGATCACTCCCGTCACACAACATAGGGACGATCACTCCCGTCACACAACATAGAGACGATCACTCCCGTCACACAACACAGAGACGATCACTCCCGTCACACAACATAGATACGATCACTCCCGTCACACAACACAGAGATGATCACTCCCGTCACACAGACACAACACAGAGACGATCACCCCCGTCACACATACACAACACAGAGACGATCACTCCCGTCACACAACACAGAGACGATCACTCCCGTCACAAAACATAGAGACGATCACTCCCGTCACACAACATAGAGACGATCACTCCCGTCACACAACACAGAGACGATCACTCCCGTCACACAACATAGAGACGATCACTCCCGTCACACAGACACAACACAGAGACGATCACTTCCCTCACACAACATAGAGACGATCACTCCCGTCACACAGACACAACACAGAGACGATCACTACCGTCACACAACACAGAGACGATCACTCCCGTCACACAGACACAACACAGAGACGATCACTCCCGTCACACAACACAGAGACGATCACTCCCGTCACACAGACACAACACAGATACGATCACTCCCGTCACACAACACAGAGACGATCACTCCCGTCACACAACACAGAGACGATCACTCCCGTCACACAACACAGAGACGATCACTCCCGTCACACATTACATGAGTACCGAAACGCGCGAAATAGTGTAAAGAAAGAGCAGTACAAAGCATGTCCTGAATACTTTGCCATTTCGTACCGCAACTCCCGGTCTAGGACTTGGAAGGACATCCGCCGCTTTTTATTGGCATCGAACAAACCCGAACCGAAATGTGAAAACCCAGCAGGGAGCGATACCGCATGGGCCGGCAAACTGAATCGATACTTTGTAACGGTCGGGTCAAAGGTAGCCGAGGGACTTGCCGAGACTGACCGCAGTGAAGCCATGTCACCCCGTCCGCCCCGTGTATGCAGCAGCATGTTTCGTGTGAAGCCGGCGACCCTGCCGGAGCTTTATGTCGCTCTGCAGTGCATGGGAACCTCGCGAGCGAGCGGAAACGATGGAATCACCCTACAAATGCTGCGGATCACATTTCCGGTGATAGGGCCTCACCTGTTAAATATCATAAACTGCTCCCTGTCGACCGGCACAGTGCCTGAGGCATGGAAGGTGGCGAATGTGGTTCCGTTGTTTAAGGCAGGAGACCGGACTGACCCGAGCAACTATAGGCCGATCTCGATTTTACCTGTTGTAGGGAAGCTGTGTGAAAAGATAGTGTGCTTACAACTCGCATCATTTCTCGGCGAAAACCATATTTTGTGTCCCCAACAACATGGCTTCCGTCCCGGACACTCAACGGAGACGGCCATGCTCGACGCGATTAATTACGTGACTCATAATTTAGATACGGGATTAATCACTACAATCCTAACAGCGGACACATCGAAAGCATTTAACAGCGTCGAGCATGGCCGGCTCTTGGAAAAGATGGGATGGTACGGCATTTGTGAACACTGGTTCCGTGACTGGCTGTCTGGTCGCTCTCAGTCCATCCAAGGCAGCTCAACCCTCCCAGTAACCCACGGAGTGGTTCAAGGATCACTTTTAGGCCCCAAATTATTTTTGATTTTTACAAATGACCTCCCGTCCTATTTGCCACACGGTAAGCAGGTCATGTATGCGGATGATGTACAGTTTTTGGACTGTGACGCTCCTGCTAACCTCAGTGCTCTAAAGCAGCGCATCGATCAGACGATGTCAGTGGCACTTGACTGGTTTACACAGAACCGGCTCAAAATTAATCCAAACAAAACCGATTTACTTTTGGTAAGATCGTCCCGCCGTGTCCTCCATCACCAGTTTTCCGCACGCTTTGGGGACGTAGATATAAAGCCGTCAGACCACGCAAAAATTCTTGGCTTATTTTTGGACTCCAACATGACGTGGGAAAAACAAGTTTCTCAAGTAACTCGTCGTTGCTTTAACATTCTAGTAGGACTCTCAAAATTGAGGCATAAAATCCCCCGTGAAACAAAACAACTTCTGGTCAAGTCGCTCGTTTTCCCCCACATACAGTACTGCCTCACTGTATGGGGTAGCTGTAACGTAACGCAAAAGAAAAGAGTCCAAAAGATTATTAACTTTGCCGCGCGCATCATAACTGGTTTCAAAAGAAATCAGCACATTTCACCTGCCCTGAGAGAGCTTGGATGGCTGAAAGTGGACGGTATGATCGCTGAGCGCGACGTGGCAATGCTGTCTAGATTGTTGTGTTCGACTGCGACGCCGCCCGCCCTGACTGCAGGAATACAGAAGCGCTCAGATGTGTCGCTGCGCGCGACCCGCGCCTCAGAGGCAGGAACACTGCACGCTCCCAGGGTACGAACTGAGGCCGCTAAGCGTGCATTTGCGCACAGATCAGTCATGACTTGGAACAGATTGCCCGCCGACGTCAGAACATCAGAGTCTGTCATTACGATTCGCACCGCTGCTAAGAAATGGCTCTTTGCAAGCGAGGACTGTGACTGAGGTTTTGATGTAAGCTGTAGTTAGTTGCAATTGGATTTTAATCATAGTGTGTTTTTACGATGTATTTTACGATGTATTTTACGATGTATTTTACAATGTATTTTATTTCTCCATTCAACTCATTCTTGTTCATGACGATGACCACTGAAAAGCCATCTGATGGAGGGGTTTAATAAACTGATTGATTGATTGATTGACACAACACAACACAGAGACGATCACTCCCGTCACACAACACAGAGACGATCACTCCCGTCACACAGACACAACACAGAGACGATCACTCCGTCACACAACACAGACGATCACTCCCGTCACACAACACAGAGACGATCACTCCCGTCACACAACACAGAGACGATCACTCCCGTCACACAACACAGAGACGATCACTCCCGTCACACAACACAGAGACGATCACTCCCGTCACACATACACAACACAGAGACGATCACTCCCGTCACACAACACAGAGACGATCACTCCCGTCACACAGACACAACACAGAGACGATCACTCCCGTCACAAAACACAGAGACGATCACTCCCGTCACACAGACACAACACAGAGACGATCACTCCCGTCACACAACACAGAGACGATCACTCCCGTCACACAACATAGAGACGATCACTCCCGTCACACAGACACAACACAGAGACGATCACTCCCGTCACACAACATAGAGACGATCACTCCCGTCACACAACATAGAGACGATCACTCCCGTCACACAACACAGAGACGATCACTCCCGTCACACAACATAGAGACGATCACTCCCGTCACACAACATAGAGACGATCACTCCCGTCACACAACACAGAGACGATCACTCCCGTCACACAACACAGAGACGATCACTCCCGTCACACAACATAGAGACGATCACTCCCGTCACACAACATAGAGACGATCACTCCCGTCACACAACACAGAGACGATCACTCCCGTCACACAACATAGAGACGATCACTCCCGTCACACAGACACAACACACATACGATCACTCCCGTCACACAACACAGAGACGATCACTCCCGTCGCACAACATAGAAACGATCACTCCCGTCACACAACACAGAGACGATCACTCCCGTCACACAGACACAACACAGAGACGATCACTCCTGTCACACAACACAGATACGATCACTCCCGTCACACAACATAGAGACGATCACTCCCGCCACACAGACACAACACATAGACGATCACTCCCGTCACACAACACAGAGACGATCACTCCCGTCACACAGACACAACACAGAGACGATCACTCCCGTTACACAACATAGAGACGATCACTCCCGTCACACAGACACAACACAGAGACGATAACTCCCGTCACACAACATAGAGACGATCACTCCCGTCACACAGACACAACACAGAGACGATCACTCCCGTCACACAACACAGAGACGAACACTCCCGTCACACAACACAGAGACGATCACTCCCGTCACACAACATAGAGACGATCACTCCTGTCACACAACACAGAGACGATCACTCCCGTCACACATACACAACACAGAGACGATCACTCCCGTCACACAACATAGAGACGATCACTCCCGTCACACAGACACAACACAGAGACGATCACTCCCGTCACACAACACAGATACGATCACTCCCGTCACACAACACAACACAGAGACGATCACTCCCGTCACACAACACAGAGACGATCACTCCCGTCACACAGACACAACACAGAGACGATCACTCCCGTCACCCAGACACACCACAGAGACGATCACTCTCGTCACACAACACAGAGACGATCACTCCCGTCACACACCACAGAGACGATCACTCCCGTCACACAACACAGAGACGATCACTCCGTCACACAACACAGAGACGATCACTCCCGTCACACACCACAGAGACGATCACTCTCGTCACACAGACACAATACAGAGACGATCACTCCCGTCACACAGACACAACACAGAGACGATCACTCCCGTCACACAACATAGAGACGATCACTCCCGTCACACAGACACAACACAGAGACGATCACTCCCGTCACACAACACAGAGACGATCACTCTCGTCACACAGACACAAGATAGAGACGATCACTCCCGTCACACAACATAGAGACGATCACTCCCGTCACACAACACAGAGACGATAACTTCCGTCCCACAACACAGAGACGATCACTCCCGTCACACAACATAGAGACGATCACTCCCGTCACACACCATAGAGACGATCACTCCCGTCACACACCACAGAGACGATCACTCCCGTCACACAGACACAACACAGAGACGATCACTCCCGTCACACAACACAGAGACGATCACTCCCGTCACACAACATAGAGACGATCACTCCCGTCACACAACACAGAGACGATCACTCCCGTCACACAACATAGAGACGATCACTCCCGTCACACAACACAGAGACGATCACTCCCGTCACACATACACAATACAGAGACGATCACTCCCGTCACACAACACAGAGACGATCACTCCCGTCACACAACACAGAGACGATCACTCCCGTCACACAACACAGAGACGATCACTCCCGTCACACAATACAGAGACGATCACTCCCGTCACACAGACACAACACAGAGACGATCACTCCCGTCACACAACACAGAGACGATCACTCCCGTCACACAACACAGAGACGATCACTCCCGTCACACAGACACAACACAGAGACGATCACTCCCGTCACCCAGACACACCACAGAGACGATCACTCTCGTCACACAACACAGAGACGATCACTCCCGTCACACACCACAGAGACGATCACTCCCGTCACACAACACAGAGACGATCACTCCGTCACACAACACAGAGACGATCACTCCCGTCACACACCACAGAGACGATCACTCTCGTCACACAGACACAATACAGAGACGATCACTCCCGTCACACAGACACAACACAGAGACGATCACTCCCGTCACACAGACACAACACAGAGACGATCACTCCCGTCACACAACACAGAGACGATCACTCTCGTCACACAGACACAACATAGAGACGATCACTCCCGTCACACAACATAAAGACGATCACTCCCGTCACACAACACAGAGACGATCACTCCCGTCCCACAACACAGAGACGATCACTCCCGTCACACAACATAGAGACGATCACTCCCGTCACACAACATAGAGACGATCACTCCCGTCACACACCACAGAGACGATCACTCCCGTCACACAGACACAACACATAGACGATCACTCCCGTCACACAACACAGAGACGATCACTCCCGTCACACAACATAGAGACGATCACTCCCGTCACACAACACAGAGACGATCACTCCCGTCACACAACATAGAGACGATCACTCCCGTCACACAACACAGAGACGATCACTCCCGTCACACAGACACAATACAGAGACGATCACTCCCGTCACACAACACAGAGACGATCACTCCCGTCACACAACACAGAGACGATCACTCCCGTCACACAACACAGAGACGATCACTCCCGTCACACAATACAGAGACGATCACTCCCGTCACACAGACACAACACAGAGACGATCACTCCCGTCACACAACACAGAGACGATCACTCCCGTCACACAACACAGAGACGATCACTCCCGTCACACACCACAGAGACGATCACTCCCGTCACACAGACACAACACAGAGCCGATCACTCCCGTCACACAGACACAATACAGAGACGATCACTCCCGTCACACAGACACAACACAGAGACGATCACTCCCGTCACACAACACACGCACAGACGCACGTACGAGTAGCTCTGTGTTTGACTGACAAGACATAGCCGCTCCCCTCCCCACTGCGATCGCCCCAGGCGGTATGTGACGTGCAGCACCGACCGGACGCCCTGCAACCGACTTCCGCTGCCGCTGCTGGGCTATTTTACAAGGACTATTTCTCGGAGAAAGAGGGGGCCGAGGAGGGGGACGGGGGAGGCGTCTCGGTGGCGGAAACGACAGCCGTATTTTCCAGACAGAGCGGCGCGGAATATATGAATAAACGGGCTCATTATCGCCTGCCGGTCCGTATGGCAAGCGGACGTGACGTGACGTGACGTGACGTGACGTGACGTGACGTAACGTGCGGCTGGTCGACACAGTTGATCATACTGGCACGACGGCACGTCATACCGACACGTCATACCGACACGTCATACCGACACGTCATACCGACACGGCACTCCCAACATATCATATCACGCTGGTTTGAATACCTACACGTAAGGTCACGTAACGATTGATACACGTAAGGTCGATTGATAGGGATGCCGTTCTCGTGACCTTAGAACAGTTGATGTGACCGGCAATGTTTTAAGTCTTTTTAGGTCCGTTTCCTATGCGTAAAACTATTAAAAAATGTATGGCTCCTACAGGAAGGCTGAACTCCTGTGGCATATTTGTTGTGTAAACGAAGAGAACCCGGGTACCTATGTACCATTAAAAAACATCAAAACACATCATTGTTGCGCAAACTCGACTATAAACAAATATGGGTGGGCACCATGCCCATCATAAGATACAGATAAAAGAAACAACAAATATATCTTGTGCATCTCTTGAGAATTGCGGACAGACTTTAGAGACATTAGCTTTATAACCACCAACATAAACATTGTCTCATATATGTTCATATCGTGCAGAGATAAGAGATCTTATCAATCTTAATGGTCAGGTGACAGTGGTCCATTTTCAAATTTTCTCGTTTATTATCAGAATGTCTTTCGTTCTATTACTAGTATTACACAATGCGTCATTACTATAATACTTGGCATGTCTGGAGGGGAGTGCAGTGGGTGACCACCTGCGGAACAGCTGGCTGGCCGAGCCGTGTCGTGGAAACGCCAGTTACAATTTACCATTTCAGTTGATTGTTTGATCGCTTCAGACAATGTGCAACGTTTGAAGGTGTTCGTTTTTATGCCTTCCTGATTTATACCCACCTGCTGCTTCATGTTAAACATGTTTATTACACTTGGTAATGACGATGATAATAATCACAACACTTCATTTTCCATCGGTTTGCACCGTCCTTATTAGCTCAGTCTCTATGGCTTCTGAACCATCAATCTTTCACAGCCGGCGTCTTTTGTGTCATCTGCGTGTTCACTTATACCTACCGGCCGTTACAAGCCGGGTAACACACGCTCCGAGACATTTCTCGCTATCAGCACCAACTGGATGTCTTCATCCATGGCGAACATCTCACCACAGGTAACACACATTGTGAGACATTTTCCCGGTGACTGTACTGGCTATGGCCGCACACCTCCCACCTCCCGCCGCCGGCGGGGCGGGGCGGGGCGGGGCGGGGCGGGGCGGGGCGGGGCGGGGCGGCACGTGCGTGTGCACTGTGCGTGCTGTGCGCCAGCGCAGCTCCGCGGGCGGGTGTCGCAGCTTTGCTGACCCGGCAATGGCCATCAGTCAGGCTAACTGCAAAGCGCTGTATTCTGATCCACCGCGCAGGGGAGAGTATGGGTGAACTCAGACGATGCCCTCTGACCCAAGACACAGCCGAGTCAGCACCGAAACGGAGACGAGAGGAGAGGAGAGGAGAGGAGAGGAGAGGAGAGGAGAGGAGAGGAGAGGAGAGGAGAGGAGAGGAGAGGAGAGGAGAGGAGAGGAGAGGAGAGAGGAGAGGAGAGGAGAGGAGAGGAGAGGAGAGGAGAGGAGAGGAGAGGAGAGGAGAGGAGAGGAGAGGAGAGGAGAGGAGAGGAGAGGAGAGGAGAGGAGAGGAGAGGAGAGGAGAGGAGAGGAGAGGAGAGGAGAGGAGAGGAGAGGAGAGGAGAGGAGAGGAGAGGAGAGGAGAGGAGAGGAGAGGAGAGGAGAGGAGAGGAGAGGAGAGGAGAGGAGAGGAGAGGAGAGGAGAGGAGAGGAGAGGAGAGGAGAGGAGAGGAGAGGAGAGGAGAGGAGAGGAGAGGAGAGGAGAGGAGAGGAGAGGAGAGGAGAGGAGTGTTCACTGGGCGGCTGGTAGCTTTCGAACAGTCCCCTGAATCGTGTACTTCTCGGAGGGACACATATGTTTTTTTCTTCTCACTTTTGTTATTCGACACAGATGTCTCATTAAAGGGAAATGATGACCTTTTTATTTTGTTAGCAACAATTCCTTTGGCTACCGTTATGGTATTAAAATGATGTGATCTAAAAAATCTAAGAATTAAATAAAATGATTCCCTAATTCAAAGTTGGAAGTTTGGAAAAATTAAAAAGCAAGTACATATACTTCTTAAAGGGTTCATGGTCGGTATTTTCCCTCCACTATTGGGAAACGACACATCTGGCGCTTTTGTATCAATCGGTTCAACGTTGTTAAATGGCACTTCTAAACAAATCGCCGACACTAAATAGGTCGCCGTTGGGTGCAAGAGTGAACTTCCGATTTCAATTGCCTGTTTTTTCCAAAGATTGATATTTTTTTTTGTGGGGGAAAATGGTTATGTATCAGGATAAGCTAAAGCATAGTGTTATATACAGCCAGAGACAAAACTATACAAAACTCCTAATGTTGAAAATAAATGAAGGATTTTTCACAAATTGAGGGTCGTAACCACTAACTAGGCCGTCGTTGGGTGCCAAAGTTAACTGCTAATTTGGTTACCTTTTTATTTAATGGTTGGTAATTGTAAAGGATGGGCGGGCATATAATCACAACAAGCAGAACGCAAAATATATTTTCCACACCATTGCGTAAAAAAGCAATACGGGAAAAGCCCGGAGTTTGATGGAAACCGAAAAGTACTTGCAAGTACCGGTCGTTAAAAGTGTGGAACGCCATTTTTCTCCATTTTTGTGTGGAAAATGTCATTATTTCCCTTTAAAGGGAATGCTTCACCTTTGAATTGGTTATGAACTGAGATAGCCATTATCTTTGGCCGTTATTGAAATGTCGAAAATACTAAAGTCACTTTGCCCAAAACGTAGCCGTTTTTAAGCAATTCAATTTATAGTTCGCAAAATGGGGTCTAGGCTAGTGCCGCCGCTGATTGCCTGAGAGCGACCTTTTCAGCCAATCCCACTTTGTCAGCCAATCAGCAGCGGTCTATAGCTCAGTAATGACATCATCCCAAATTTAAAAAAAAACTTAATTTGTATAAAGTTAAGTGCCCTTTCGAGAGAAAAATATCACCATCGTTTTTAGCAACACTTACTTCACATTTTCGATTACAACCATCGTATATTTGACAACTTTGAGAAAGGTGAAGCATTCCCTTTAAGGAAAGAGGAAGTGAGGTTACATCATGCTAACTTGTATGTTTTGTACGCTGTGTATTGATCACTGGGGGAGAGTTTGACGGGACGATGCCACGTCTTCTGGCCGGACCAGCTCGGGTCCGCCGTGTGACACCGTGTGTGTGAAGCCGCAGCGGTCTCACTGGGGGAGAGTTTGACGGGACGATGCCACGTCTTCTGGCCGGACCAGCTCGGGTCCACCGTGTGACACCGTGTGTGAAGCCGCGGCGGCACTGTTCGTTGCCAGTCCGCCCAGCCAGTATATTTTACGTCCCAGTTGTACCAGCCCGCCGCCGGCCACTCCTTTCTATTCACACAGAGCCGTTTGGCAATCTGAACGGATTTTCTGGCCGGCGAATCGCGGCGTCCATCTTTCTGCACCAGTTCCTGTTTTGTCGTCGTCGGCCGCCAGATGCTATCTAAATTGTTTGACGTCTTTTCGCGACCATTGGGACACCGCGGCCGACAACCATCAGAGGAGCCATAATGAGCGTGACAGCGCCGGCCGAACGCGCTGTCCGCTGACGGCAAACGCAGACAACGATCTGGTGGTGAGCGGCGTGCCTTATGTGATGCGCCGTCACCTGAATGGCCGGGGCGCCAGTCTCGCCGTGTCCAACTTGTCCAAATGTGTTGAGAAACCAAATCAGATGGTGTGCCCGGCGCCTTAATCAGTTTATCGTTCTAGGTGTGACGGCGAAAACAAAAGTGAAGCAGTGAAGAGTCATCGCAGACAGTGACGTCATCGCAGACGACGAAAAGAGCACGGTCATACAAAAGCTAATCTGTGGAATCGTTTGCACTTTTCACCGTGGGACATCTTGGGGCATTTATATATTTATTATTTAAAAACGTTACACCAATGTCAGCATTTATGTACTTATGGTCATTTCAGCGGACAGTTAATAATTACGGACAGACTCAACTATTATTTATCATCTCTGTTTAACGTGAGGCAGGAATCAGCTACCGCATTTCGCCACGACCTGCTCGGAACTGTGAGATTGAGTAGGTAGAGTAGGTCACATTGCTGTACTCACATCTTATTTGCTGAACATTACCTACATCGCATTTACACATCGCAAATGATTACAGTCCCTTACATCACACAAGCCAATAGTGGTTTGGCAAGACACAAGCCATTACTTGGCGTTCTTGAAATGAACGCAAGCTAATAACTGGAAACATGTGTGACAGCCAAGGTACAATAGGTTTGACCAGACGCATTACACTATCTGTTCGTTTATCAGTGTGGTTAATTCCTCTTCCGATTAAGCAACAGGCGTCATTTCCGTTTCCAGGTATAAGCTCGGACGATTACAGTACAATTTGCCTACGAAAATCATTTCCATACAATGTCGAGACCAGTGAAACTATGAGACACTTTCTGCGATTGACGCTGCAACGCACAGACAGTGCAAGGCTGACCAATTACCATTACCATTACCATTAATCACGTGCAAATAACACTGGTCTGATTCGGTTTCAGTGGTCAGACCGGCCGGCTGATTCAGCAGCTGCTGCTGTGCTCAGCTTCTGAAGGAGCCGGCCGCCGCTGCCGTGTCGGGCGAGAGATGAACCGGCTGCTGAACACGCGACCTGGCGGCTCTGATCACACTCCCGACGGCCGGCGGGCCCGCTCAGCGTTAAGCCCGCCACAGAGCCGTCACATCTCCCCGCCGCGCGGCCGGCCAGCCCGCCAACGGAGCTCAGCACGAGGAAATTAGCCACATCGGTAGCCATATATCTATCATTTAAAGTCGCCAGCGCTAATTATCGGTCATTACATGTATAACTTGTCTAATCATTAATGCCGCGCGACGCGTATAAAGGCAATCATTAATTTAGGTCTGGTATCATTATTACATTTTTACCGACTGAAATGCCGGGCGCCGGCCGGTAGGCGCGGGCGGCGCTCTTTGTAGGCGCCCCCGGGCGCTCTCACAGCACCACGCTGCCGAGGCTATCGCTCGCCAGTCGCTTTACTGTAATAAGTCCGAGGTGTACATACATAATGAATGTGTTCCCTGTACCGATGGGAGGTGCCGGGTGGCGGCAGGCGGACGCCGCAGGTGCCACGCGTCCTCGTAATGCTGTAATGATGGTATTTATGTGTGGTTGAGCAGTGGCCAGCGCGCGTCAGTGGCGGCCAGCTGCCGAGACGAAGCGGTGACAACGGCACGGGGTCACCGGGGGCACGTGGCGGCGGTCAGTCCAGGCGTCACCTGTCCCCACACCTGGTGCCATTCTGTCCGCTCCTGTGTCGGTCACGATCGGAGAGCTGGAAGGTAAAATGTCACCGGCACTGCTGCAGTCTCAGCGTATATTCGGCCCGCCAGTGGGCGATGTATAACGAGGTTTGTTTTGGTGCAAGGCATGGTATCAGGAAAATACCTGATAAGTGTTGCCTTGGAATAACCTCAATCCAACCATGTTATGAAGCAATATGACATGAGTTGACGAGGAAATAGCAGCACGATATCAAATTGCTGTCTGAATTAGCAGATTCCGCCAGTTTAATAATTGAAAAACATATAGGACACAAATGCGTGCGATGCGATTGTTTATGCATACATGGCTGCTGTTTTGATCGATTGAAAGGATAGCAAGCATAACACAAACATTTGTGTTTGAGTAGAATAAACATTCAGATGGCATGCTCCTCTTCATACCATACCTGGTGTGGTTTTTAGTAATGATGCCTCACCTCTGCGTGCCTTGACTTTTTATCCGTTAAGCTGAAGGTTTCTCGTTAGTTCAGAACATGCATTGTCTTGTTGTCCAACAAACTAAAAACTACACTTTTTCACTATTGTTACCTGCTGCTGAATAGTGAATGACAAAACGCGCAGCAGCAGCCGCGTAACCCAGCGTTGGACATCCCACAATATTATCCGATGATCTACGTATACATGCGACAACGACCCCAAAACAAATACATTTGAATATTCTCCGCCTACCAGCTGAAGGTCATCAGTAGGTACACGGACAGCTGCGTCTCCGCGCGGCTCTGTCGGTGACGGTGGCTCTGTCGGTGACGGTGGCTCTGTCGGTGACGGTGGATCTGTCGGTGACGGTGGCTCTGTCGGTGACGGTGGCTCTGTCGGTGACGGTGGATATGTCGGTGACGATGGCTCTGTCGGTGACGGTGGCTCTGTCGGTGACGGTGGCTATGTCGGTGACGGTGGCTCTGTCGGTGACGGTGGCTCTGTCGTTGACGGTGGCTCTGTCGGTGACGGTGGCTATGTCGGTGACGATGGCTCTGTCGGTGACGGTGGCTCTGTCGGTGACGGTGGCTATGTCGGTGACGGTGGCTCTGTCGGTGACGGTGGCTCTGTCGGTGACGGTGGCTCTGTCGGTGACGGTGGCTCTGTCGGTGACGGTGGCTCTGTCGGTGACGCCTCTCAGGACACATCGACGGTGACACAGCTTCTGCTGCAGAACGGCCTCCTCAGTCAACCCCATCGAAAAGGTCGGCGATCTTAGGCCGTCACTATGGACGTTGAACGTTGAGAGTGATCAGTGACCATCAAGAAGGGTATAGTGATCAGCATATGGCTGTATGGGATCAGCAGATAACCTGTGTACCGTCTTCCCCGTCGAGAAGCACTGCTGACGACCCTCCAGAGCGGCGCGGCGGCGGCACGGGCGGGCGCCGTCCACTGCTGACGACCCCAGAGCGGCGCGGCGGCGGCACGGGTGGGCGCCGTCCACTGCTGACGACCCCAGAGCGACGCGGCGGCGGCACGGGCGGGCGCCGTCCACTGCTGACGACCCTCCAGAGCGGCGCGGCGGCGGCACGGGCGGGCGCCGTCCATTGCTGACGACCCCAGAGCGGCGCGGCGGCGGCACGGGCGGGCGCCGTCCACTGCTGACGACCCCAGAGCGGCGCGGCGGCGGCACGGGCGGGCGCCGTCCACTGCTGACGACCCTCCAGAGCGGCGCGGCGGCGGCACGGGCGGGCGCCGTCCACTGCTGACGACCCCAGAGCGGCGCGGCGGCGGCACGGGCGGGCGCCGTCCACTGCTGACGACCCCAGAGCGGCGCGGCGGCGGCACGGGCGGGCGCCGTCCACTGCTGACGACCCCAGAGCGGCGCGGCGGCGGCACGGGCGGGCGCCGTCCACTGCTGACGACCCTCCAGAGCGGCGCGGCGGCAGCACGGGCGGGCGCCGTCCACTGCTGACGACCCCAGAGCGGCGCGGCGGCGGCACGGGCGGGCGCCGTCAGCCCGCCTCATTCCCCTGCAGCCACGCGGGCGACCGCGTCTGCCGTTAGCGCCCGAGCCAAATCGCTTCCGTATGCAATATCATCCACCTTTATCGCCGCGCGTCTGATTCGCTGGTGAGATTTGGTGGTTCGTCGGAGCGGCGCCTGGTGACGGCTACCGCCGGTATGCCCCACATGTGTGATGTGGTATCGAGGTAGCTAGTCATGGTAACTGGTGGTTACCAGTGGTATCGGTAACTCTGTGCTGGCGGGACTGTGAGCGATCAGGCAAGTCGTCAAATAATGTAATGTCTTACAACCAGCTCTGCCCCCACGGGACACACCCGAGTTCACCTCACTGGAGTTCATTGCCACTGCTGACCCACGCTGCGATCATCGGGGACCGGTACGTGCCGGTCACGGCGGCGGTACCGGTACCGGGCGGTACCGAGCAGTGACCCCACGCCCCGCTCCGTCCCGGACGGTACAGAGTAGTGACCGCACGCCCCGCTCCGTACCGGACGGTACCGAGCAGTGACCACACCCCCGCTCCGTCCCGGACGGTACCGAGCAGTGACCACACGCCCCGCTCCGTCCCGGGCAGTACCGAGCAGTGACCACACGCCCCGCTCCGTCCCGGACGGTACAGAGTAGTGACCGCACATCCCACTCCGTCCCGGGCCGTACCGAGCAGTGACCACACGCCCCGCTCCGTCCCGGGCGGTACCTGCGCCGGGCAGGCTCGGCGGTGTCCCCTGGGGTGGCGGTGACACCCGACAGCAGGCGGCCACGCCGTCCTCTGTCATTAGGAGCAATTACGGACAGATCTCACGGGATTCAGCTGTCGCGAGGCCGTTAACAACGGTTTGAAAACGTGTTGATCCGTTAGCGATCCCTGGCGACGCTTCAAATTGTAGACTGGAGGTCAGAAATGAACATGAATCACTGGCCGGAGGCCGTGGTGATGACAAAATGGGAAGCGGCTCGGTGTTTATAGAGACGCCGTGAAAACAGCGGGAATTCACTCGGGAGTCTTCACAGACCGGCCACTGGTCGCCGGACGGAAGCACCCGGGGGCACGCGGCATGCAATACAGGCAAACAATGCAATCCATCAGAGGCGGGCCATCAACACAGCCGAATCGCTCTTTACTCGAAGATTCCTGGCTGGCAGCCGGTCATTACCTACATACCAGCGGCGACGCCGCGGCCTTGATTCGTCAGCTGGACGGATGGCTGGACGGGGGCACATCGGGTGAAGCCGCCGGTCAGGGCGTCACCCCGGCCACCGCCGGCGGTAAGGAAGGCCATGCCACCCGGTCAACCGCCGTGTCGTAACCAAGCAGCGCGTTGTTACCGGTCAGCTGGCCGGCGCGAGGCAGGCTCGATTGTCCCGCCAGTGCAGTGCTCCACTGCCGAGTGAGTGAGTTCCTCCGCGACAGTTGATCTGAAATAGGAGCGGCGCTGTCATGGCTGGTGACGTGGCCGTCAGCCCGCTCATTACGGTATTTTCCGTGCGATTTTGTCCGTCGGACGTGTCGCGGCGCTGTCTCGGGGGTCGTCTGTCTCTCGACAGGCCCCGGGACGGTGATAAATCCGACTCCATAGCTGGCAGACGAGCCCGCCGGCACATATTTATCAGCTGAACCGTCTCCAACCGTTCAGCCACGCTTTAGGAGACAGCTTCCTGGTCGTATTAATTCGGGAACAAAGCAGAACGATCCGATTCGACGTTGGTCGTGCGGCTCGACTTTGAAGCTGGCGATTGCGGTGGCCAAAGCCGGCACAGAAGTGGCAGCGGATGTGGCCATCAATCGTGATCAAACAAAGGAGTTCAACGCTGCAGAAGATAATTAAGGATGTAACTAAAATAACGTATTGTCGCCAGAGTTCTGCAGATTGGTTGGCAGTATCGGCATTCGGCAGTTCTGCATTTGCATTGCCTGCTCTGTATTTTCAAATGCGCTCTGGAGGAATAGAAATCAGCAACCGCCGACTGGGAGCCCACAAGTAAACAGTTTTAATTAGAACATAAAGCTCCAGTTGATTGAAACTGAACGAAATGAATTGTTCTTCGGAAGAGTTCTTTTTGATAGGCTAATGATGTGTATTTCTTGGACCATTTTTCTGGAAATATGCATCACTGTGCCTCCGGATCATGCATGAAAGGAAGTGTTATTTCTCAAAGGCAGACAAACAACATACATATGGTTGCATTGCCTTCAAACTTTGCGTAGCACCTCTTCTTCATGGTCTTGCACACAGATGAAGTTCTAAGGTTGACATGGTAGGCATAATCAGGGCGTCGGAAGCGGGGGACGGGGTTGACGCGTCCCCCCGACATTATCGCATTCTAACATTACGCCTATGGGCGCTGCATGGGTGGGAAGAATCGACTTCAAAACGCCTCCGTCCCCCCAACTTTCGGAAGGTGGCGACGGCCCGTGACATCGCGACGGAACCTGACTGATGTTAGACGAATGGAGTTATCTTCCTAGGCGAGCACGTTTTAACTAATACCAATAAGTATATTCATATATAATACCAACATATAAAATAATGTATAGTATTGCCTATAGGCAATGCAACGTGGAATGCGTTTGCCGAAAATATTGTTTTGGCACGACTTCTGCCTGGTCAGTAATGATTCTTCTCTACTAAGCTAACACGCAACATATCGAAACTTACAACTGCAATACATCCAACGCAGACCAAAATAATGCAGTGACATTATCATCAAGTTCGCGTCTTGAAAGCCACTTTTCAGTCGGTCGTCCACCACGTGGCCCTGCAGAAATTAATCCAAAGAGATAAGCGTGCACCGGCGACAGAGAGTGGGCGACGCTTAATCGACTCCCTTCGTCGTTTAATAACGGGCCGGTAATAGATCGATTCCATTAGTGATGCCGCCTAGCGGACGCGATACTGCGACCGTTATGGTGACGGCGGGAGAGGGTTAGAGGCGGAGTCCGTGGCGTGGCGATTAGCGCACGTTAACAGGAGGGCGACGGTTAGCAGAAATTAGCGGACGTTATGGACGAGCGGCAATATGGCACAACACTCACTTCCTGCGCCGCCGACCAGGGTTTAAATCCCTCAGTGGGGGGTCTCTATCAAAGTCGACCAGTCCCCAATACCGCTCACAACGGGGCGAAAGATCCAGTTAGCGCCTTGGCACCAACAGGGTATGTACGGTGCGTGATCCAAAAACCAAACCAATTGGTGGACATTATGAAGAGGTGGACGTTATCAAGCGCTGGACGTTATGAAGCGGTGGACGTTATGAAGCGGTGAACGTTATGAAGCGGTGGATGTTATGAAGCGGTGGACGTTATCAAGCGGTGGACGTTATGAACTGGTGGACGTTATGAAGCGGTGGACGTTATGAAGCGGTGGACGTTATGAACCGGTGGACGTTATCAAGCGGTGGACGTTATGAACCGGTGGACGTTATGAAGCGGTGGACGTTATGAAGCGGTGGACGTTATGAACCGGTGGACGTTATGAAGCGGTGGACGTTATGAACCGGTGGACGTTATCAAGCGGTGGACGTTATGAACCGGTGGACGTTATGAAGCGGTGGACGTTATGAAGCGGTGGACGTTATGAAGCGGTGGACGTTATGAAGCGGTGGACGTTATGAACCGGTGGACGTTATGAAGCGGTGGACGTTATGAAGCGGTGGACGTTATGAAGCGGTGGATCTTATGAAGCGGTGGACTTTATGAAGCGGTGGATGTTATGAAGCGGTGGACGTTATGAAGCAGTGGATCTTATGAAGCGGTGGACTTTATGAAGCGGTGGATGTTATGAAGCGGTGGACGAAGCGAGCTGTGGGATCCCTTGGGGGTATCATTCAGAGGGAGTTAGTGGGTATTGTTACATGGTGACTGTGGTAATGCGGTACCGGCTTTAGTTAGCCCGGATCTGCCTATAGCTGTGCATCTCGAATGTGGTATAAATTCTGGGGCAATTTGGCCAGGTAATGTCTCCCGCGGTGTAAAAGAAAGTCCAATTTATTTTTTTATGTTGAGCCAGCTAATTGCATATGCCTGGTGCATGGGAACGGAAGGCCAAACGAAGCATTAATATACATGAAGCTCACCAATCTTCACTGGTTCACACATTTCACCAATAAAACTTCATTATGCCTGGCGTCTTTATCCACAACGAGGCTCCCCTGGGCGACTGGTGAGCCAGAGTCAGCCTATCTTCGCCACAATGAAGGACCTTGACACCATGGACTCAGTTAACTATATCAGCAGCGAAATGTTGCAAAACAGGTCCCGTATATGTGCAGTAAAAGCATGAAGGCAATGCATAAATTTCCGCAGAAGCTCCCACAAATTGCATGATTGATGCATAACCAAAATTGGCTGTCTGACTGACTGACTGATTCCTGACTTATTTTTTTGGAAAGCTAAATTGTTGTGAGCCAGTTGACATAATTCTTTTTTGCATGTACATAATTGCTTTCTTTGCTTTTTCATAACCGTCCTTCAAGTTCAGAAGAAACAAACATTTTCATTTCCAAGCAAAGCATTTTCAGCGAAACATTTCGTGCTGACTGGGGACGTCCACCACGGGCAACTTCGTTCAGGACATCCCGCAGCTCGGATGTGCGATTAACTCACTCCAGTCACGGTCACTCCTCTCATCAGAGTTCAGCGGTCACTCCTCTCATCAGAGTTCAGCGGTCACTCCTCTCATCAGAGTTCAGCGGTCACTCCTCTCATCAGAGTTCAGCGGTCACTCCTCTCATCAGAGCTCAGCGGTTACTCCTCTGTTCAGAGTTCAGCGGTCACTCCTCTGTTCAGAGTTCAGCGGTCACTCCTCTGCTCAGAGCTCAGCGGTTACTCCTCTGTTCAGAGTTCAGCGGTCACTCCTCTGTTCAGAGTTCAGCGGTCTCTCCTCTGTTCAGAGTTCAGCGGTCACTCCTCTGTTCAGAGTTCAGCGGTCACTCCTCTCATCAGAGTTCAGCGGTCACTCCTCTGTTCAGAGTTCAGCGGTCACTCCTCTCATCAGAGTTCAGCGGTCACTCCTCTGTTCAGAGTTCAGCGGTTACTCCTCTGTTCAGAGTTCAGCGGTTACTCCTCATCAGAGTTCAGCGGTCACTCCTCTGCTCAGAGTTCAGCGGTCACTCCTCTGTTTAGAGTTCAGCGGTCACTCCTCTGTTCAGAGTTCAGCGGTCACTCCTCTCATCAGAGTTCAGCGGTCACTCCTCTGTTCAGAGTTCAGCGGTTACTCCTCTCATCAGAGTTCAGCGGTCACTCCTCTCATCAGAGTTCAGCGGTCACTCCTCTGCTCAGAGTTCAGCGGTCACTCCTCTGTTTAGAGTTCAGCGGTCACTCCTCTATTCAGAGTCCAGCGGTCACTCCTCTCATCAGAGTTCAGCGGTCACTCCTCTCATCAGAGTTCAGCGGTTACTCCTCTGTTCAGAGTTCAGCGGTCACTCCTCTGTTCAGAGTTCAGCGGTTACTCCTCTGTTCAGAGTTCAGCGGTCACTCTTCCTGTTCAGAGTTCAGCGGTTACTCCTCTATTCAGAGTTCAGCGGTCACTCCTCTGTTTAGAGTTCAGCGGTCACTCCTCTATTCAGAGTTCAGCGGTCACTCCTCTGTTCAGAGTTCAGCGGTCACTCTTCCTGTTCAGAGTTCAGCGGTTACTCCTCTATTCAGAGTTCAGCGGTCACTCCTCTGTTCAGAGTTCATCGGTCACTCCTCTGTTCAGAGTTCAGCGGTCACTCCTCTCATCAGAGTTCAGACACACTCAGGGAGCTGCCAATTACGGCCGCATGCCCGGCCAATCAGCTGATTACCGCGCGTCTCGTGCCGCGCCGGCGTTCCCGCCACCAACGGGGCCGGTGACAACCCACAATTAATTCCTTATTAAAGCCATCGGCGGCAATGGACTCGGGCCGGCGAGTGATAGAATTCCAATAAAAAAGCAGTGGAGATGGGCGGGAAAAAGCGTCCGCTCACGAAATGAGCGGTGTCGGTAATGGGATAAGAGTTGGACCGGCTCATAACCGACCAAGATTGACGCACGCACTAATGATCAAACCGAGAGCTCTGCTAACGCTGCAATGTGCTGTGCTAACGTTACAATGTGCTGTGCTAACGTTACAATGTGCTGTGATGACGTTATACTGTGCTCTGCTAACGCTGCAATGTGCTGTGCTAACGTTACAATGTGCTGTGCTAACGTTACAATGTGCTGTGATGACGTTATACTGTGCTGTGATGACGTTATACTGTGATGTGATGACGTTATACAGTGACGTGATGACGTTATACTGTGATGTGATGACGTTACAATGTGATGTGATGACGTTATAATGTGATGTGATGACGTTATAATGTGATGTGATAACGTTACAATATGATGTGATGACGTTACAATGTGATATGATGACGTTATAATGTGATGTGATGCCGTTACAATGTGATGTGATGACGTTATAATGTGATGTGATGACGTTATAATGTGATGTGATGATGTTACAATGTGATGTGATGACGTTATACTGTGATATGATGACGTTATAATGTAGTGTGATGCGTTATAATGTGATGCGATGACGTTATAATGTGATGTGATGACGTCACAATGTGATATGATGACGTTATACTGTGATGTGATGACGTTATAATGTGCTGTGCTGACGTTATAATGTGATGTGATGACGTTATAATGTGCTGTGCTAACGTTACAATGTGCTGTGATGACGTTATACTGTGCTGTAGTGACGGTACAATGTGCTGTGCTAACGTTATAATGTGCTGTGATGACGTTACAATGTGCTGTGATGACGTTACAATGTGATGTGATGACGTTACAATGTGCTGTGCTAACGTTACAATGTTCTGTGCTGACGTTACGATGTGATGTGATAACGTTACAATGTGCTGTGTTGACGTTACAATGTGCTGTGTTGACGTTACAATGTGCTGTGTTGACGTTACAATGTGCTGTGTTGACGTTACAATGTGCTGTGTTGACGTTACAATGTGCTGTGTTGACGTTACAATGTGCTGTGATTACGCTACAATGTGCTGTGCTAACGTTACAATGTGATGTGCTGACGTTACAATGTGATGTGCTAACGTTACAATGTGCTGTGATAACGTTACAATGTGCTGTGATGACGTTACAATGTGCTGTGCTGACGTTACAATGTGATGTGCTGACGTTACAATGTGCCGCCCGCACTGAACAGAAGAGTTCGGTTGGGCTAAGCGGTCAGTGCAATGCATTATTTTCGCTATCGATAGAGTGCTGCTTTTCACTGTTGTTAAGGGCGAAACATCGATTATCGATGCCTGTCGTTTTTATAAGGCCTCGTGTGTGCAGGACTAATAATATTGTGTTAACGTTGATTATGATTGACTTATATTTTACGTTCTCCTATTTGTGATGTTTTCAGTTAAGGAAATTTATTCCGAAGCAACCAAATATGTTTACTAAAATTACACAGACATACAGAAAATGTCGTTTCTGGCTACTGCGCAGTGTGCCCATTTTCCCAGACCTGCATTTCCATGGAACTGTACCAAGTCATTAATCTCTTTCACCACAGAGCGGCAGTCGATTTATTGAAATTCCACCTCGTTGAAAGTCGATAGGGGCTCCATGTATCCCCTATCCTACCCACCGTGTCAAACGCGCCGTGTTTACGTGGCTGAATGATCCCGACAACCCATCGATTTGACACTGTTGACCGCCGCTCGTGGCGCCAAAATAAACACGATCATGCACTGTACGAATTTTATTTTATTTAATTGCCAAAACATGTTGACTCTGCCGGCCATTAATGCGCTGCACAGCTGGTCCGTCTCGGTGTCTGAGTGCGGACGATTAATACTCCCGCAGCGCGCTCAGTCTTTGAGCCGGTTGGCCGCTGCGCTGCCCGCCGCTGGCATTTTCTGCCCGGCAAACGGTCGTCCTGCCGCCACGCTGTTCCACACTCCGCCAATCGACCTGCTGGCTGACGCCGCGTGGTGCGGCGTGGTGCAGCGCGGCACGGGGCCATTGTGGCGCGCTCCTGGCGCCGGCGGCGCGCCGCGTTTGCCGCCCATTAGCGACGCGCGCCACGGTCGCCGCGGTCGCGCCACGGCCGTCTCCGCGTCACCGTGTCGCACCTGATGAGGCGAGTTTGACTCGTTGCAGGCGGCGATGGGGACGGAAGACATGCCACGGAAGTCGGACAATCAGCAGTGAGCCGCAGTCACCTGCCGGCAACAGTAGGGAAGGGTGCAGGTGAAGGTGCCAATCGACTTGGTCAATCGATTCATCCATAGTTAATTATAAGCATTAAAATGTTGAAAGGCGATTCACTTTTATTTTCCGACGCCAGCGGTATGTTTGCTTTCTCTATAACTAGAAGTCTCCTTTTTGAGAGAAGAAATTCACTTTAAATCAACCGTAGTTTGCCTGCCGGGTGAGACAGCTTCCCCTTAGAGGTACCTTTTGACAGAGTTGCTCTGAGGTTTTGTTTTCCTACTACCGCGAGACTCTGCACGATCTAACACTACATCACCTGATATACTGTGTGGCACCCTGCAGTCCGCAGGACTCGTGAGACGCTAGGGAAGTAGCGTCCGTCTACAGGACTCGTGAGATGCCAGGGAAGTAGCGTCCGTCTGAAGAAGCGACGGGAAGCACGGCGGCTGACGAGAGGGGAGTGGTCTCTAACGCTCGGGAAGCCGCGTCTGACGCTCGGGAAGCCTTGTCTGACGCTCGGGAAGCCTTGTCTGACGCTCGGGAAGCCACGCTGACGCTCGGGAAGCCACGTCTGACGCTCGGGAAGCCTTGTCTGACGCTCGGGAAGCCGCGTCTGACGCTCGGGAAGCCTTGTCTGACGCTCGGGAAGCCACGCTGACGCTCGGGAAGCCACGCTGACGCTCGGGAAGCCTCGTCTGACGCTCGGGAAGCCTCGTCTGACGCTCGGGAAGCCACGCTGACGCTCGGGAAGCCACGCTGACGCTCGGGAAGCCTTGTCTGACGCTCGGGAAGCCACGCTGACGCTCGGGAAGCCACGTCTGACGCTCGGGAAGCCACGCTGACGCTCGGGAAGCCTTGTCTGACGCTCGGGAAGCCACGCTGACGCTCGGGAAGCCACGCTGACGCTCGGGAAGCCTTGTCTGACGCTCGGGAAGCCTTGTCTGACGCTCGGGAAGCCACGCTGACGCTCGGGAAGCCACGTCTGACGCTCGGGAAGCCTTGTCTGACGCTCGGGAAGCCTTGTCTGACGCTCGGGAAGCCTTGTCTGACGCTCGGGAAGCCTTGTCTGACGCTCGGGAAGCCACGCTGACGCTCGGGAAGCCACGCTGACGCTCGGGAAGCCTTGTCTGACGCTCGGGAAGCCACGTCTGACGCTCGGGAAGCCTTGTCTGACGCTCGGGAAGCCACGTCTGACGCTCGGGAAGCCACGTCTGACGCTCGGGAAGCCACGTCTGACGCTCGGGAAGCCTTGTCTGACGCTCGGGAAGCCTTGTCTGACGCTCGGGAAGCCACGCTGACGCTCGGGAAGCCTTGTCTGACGCTCGGGAAGCCACGTCTGACGCTCGGGAAGCCACGCTGACGCTCGGGAAGCCTTGTCTGACGCTCGGGAAGCCTTGTCTGACGCTCGGGAAGCCTTGTCTGACGCTCGGGAAGCCTTGTCTGACGCTCGGGAAGCCACGTCTGACACTCGGGAAGTGGCCTGTCTGACGCTCGGGAAGTGGCCTGTCCTGCGCCGGAGATGACCCGCGGTCAGCAGCACCGCTATCTCCCATGCGGCCGGCCGTCCCGACCACCGATTAATTTCCTTGTTTTCCCATAGCTCGCGCCCTTATCGTTCGCCGCGCTTATGGTATTGCTCTAAATCCCCAGTTAATTTTGGACGGTTTTATTGGGTCGATTTAGCGTCGAGATGGGGTGATATTTCTGTTGGTCAGCGGGCGGTGGCCGCCGGGGCATGTATCACCCAGCCAAACAAATAAATCGGCGGCCGGCTCGCTCGGCTGTGCCCGGTCCGCCCGGTCCGCCCGGCCCGCCCCAGAGCAGCCGGGGGTCAGTGCGCACTGCGCATGCGCTGACGTGCTCCAGTTTCAATTAGAACGGTCGTAACGTGAAGGGCGAAGCCCGGAGCGTGAGCTGGGAGGTCAGGTTAGTTATGAGCCATGATAAAAAGCCACTCACCTCCTAGAAGACAGACTGATGCCTGTCTACCGTGGACAAAATCATGAAAACAATATCTTATCGGATCTCACAGATCGAGAAAACACAAGGAAATAAAGAACAGCACAAGTTAGCAAAAGCCACATATGAATACAATTAACACTGTTTATGGCCCTCTAACCCTATTTGTAACAGGGGGGGGGGGGGGGGGGGGCGGATTCCGCCCCCCTCATGTTTTTCGCAGATATATCCAGAACGGATGAGAGCACGTCCATTCAATTTTGGGACTTTACCCAAAATACATTTTTACATATGAAGTCAAAATGTTGAATTCCTAACCTGAACAGAGGCGGTTCCAGGGGACGTTTTTGGAAGGGTTCTGCGGCGACATTTGGCGATAATACGGAAATGCGATCTTCACGGTTTCTTCCTAACTTTCTGAAGTATAAAGGAGTTACATCGGGTTATGGTGATTGAAAAAAGTGCAAATTAGTTGATGCTAATTAAATATCATAAAATTTCACGGCAGAGGCGGTTTCAGGGGCTTCAAAAGGGGAGGTTTCTGGGAAGTATTCAATGCTTGGCGGGAAGCCAATTGAGCAATGTAAGGGGCATTTATAATTATCAAGTTGTAAAAGATAGATTCTCCTTCCATTATTAGCATAATTTTTTACATATAGAGTTGCAGGGGCGTGTTCAGGCACATGCAAAGGGAGGGGGGGGGGGTGACTGGCATGGTGATGATGACGATATTCCAGCGATTACGGCGCAATAGACGGTTATTTTATAACAATATATGCACATATGAGGACAAGAGAGGGAATGACGTATTTTTTTTTGCAGAGGCGCGCTCAGAAATGGAAGAAAGGAGGTCATATTATTGCAAGGAAACTAAGATGCATGGGCCTAAAATGACATAACATACTGCAGTTTTCGGATGAAAGATGCACAACAGGGTACTCTACGAACGATTATAAGATAATAGGCGAGTCCAGGAAGGATAAAATGGGGGTAAGCAATGTGAATTGAAGTTGTAAGTGAAATAGTCACTGTTGACTAGTTAGCATCATAATATCGGATAATATACTTATCAAAAGGTCTTGCGCCTCCCCAGTTTGGATCCTGTATACGCCTATGATGAAGTACAACATGCAAAAAGGAACTATCTACGATCAGTAACGTATTTATAGTGCTGGGTAGCAAATTGCCTGCAGTTAATATTTGCTCCTATTTTACCTCTTTTTTCGCTAACCTGGTACCGCCTATGGCAAACATATGTTTTATAACTGTTTTGTATAATGTCACAATAACACACCATTTCATTTATAAAAAAAAACATCAAAAAATGATTTTATTACGCATTTACATCACCCCATATTGAGTGGCCTGCACACGCCTATGATATTTAATTTTCAAAAGCCACCGCCATATATTAATCTACAATTCAATATATATCTATTCCCATTAGTTGCGTTAAAATCGGTTGATAAACATGACAGCTGTGTTGGATCACAAATACCTCTAAAATTTGTAGTTTTTGCCCCCCTGTTGCCCCCCTATCAAATTTGTTTTTAAATATTTTAGAAATGTAGATGGTGTTGAAGGGAATCAAACTCCGTTTGATTTGTGAAAATCGGACGGTTAGATCTCGAGATCTCGGGGGGGGGGGGGACCCGCCCCCCCCCCCCTGTTACATATAGGGGTAGCCAGGAGCCTGTTACAAATAGGGTTAAACTGTAGGTTCCCTGTATCTGTTTAAAGCCTAGCAGATTGCTCATAATTCATTTTCGAATGTTTATTTACCCCTCGCCCGGGTATGGCAAAATCACTACGTGTTCGGGTAGGGGAGGGGGGTACGACCCCTCCACTTAGGGGTTCGCTCCGAATTGAGCTAGAGCTTCGATTTGAAAACGAGCGTGTTGCTTGTGACGAGAGGAAGCCGCTGACATCCGACTTTATGGTCTTGGGTCATTAGGTGACCTCTGAGGTCATGTCAATGACCCAAAAGTCATCAAAATTGTAAATGCGTATAAATTGAATTTTATCGAGCTAGAATCGTGAATGAGCATACCATAATGCTTAATGGGTACCACATTTGAAATAAGCATCACAAAATGTCCTAAAAACTGCCAAATTTCAAAAAGGTCATGTCAGGTCATCTGAGGTCAGTGAACTCGGTTGATTTGTGGAAGTGCATGACCCCAGTGGAACATAAAATTATGTAAAATGGATCCCAAATTTGAAATCGGCGTCACAAAATGTCCTAGAAAATCCCCGAAGCCAACACAAAGTCATCTGAGGTCATCGGAGGTCAATGACCCCGGTTGACTTCTGAAAAGGTCAATCGAGGTCACAATCTCAGTGGAAACCACAACTGTCACCTGGAAACACCTGTGGATATCCTGAACTCCTGCTCCTTGTTCCTGAACAACAGACACTCGGAAACTGCACAAGTTACAGGCATCGATACTGCGGGACGACAGTTGCGCCTGACATGACCTTGATAAACAGGTCATAAGTCACGGGTCATGTGGGTTGGAAATTAAAAATTTCAGAATATGTGTCAAATTTGTCAAAAGTGGGGTACTGAAAGTTCCATCACAATCGGTTGGAAACTACGCAAGGTTTTCCCGAAAAACCGAGGGGGTGGCATCCACCCCCTACCCGGGCGAGGGTTAAAGTAAGTAGCTTATGGACAAAAGACCTGCATTTTCAGCTGTTTTGTTTTTTGCTGGCAATTAATTAGATAACTGTGATAAGCCACTCGGCAAATTTTGACTCATTCGTTTAATACCTATAGCCCGCATTTTACCTAAGCTCACAAGTTCTGACGAATTAAACACCTCTGACTACAATTTTCGAGGTCTTCTCTGGCCAGTGCGTCAAATCTAATCGCGGCTATGGCCATTCAATGGTGACTGTTTTGTCTGCATGTAATCCGATTGGAAGGCTGTTTCATTGCGTCAGTCGGCCCAGCTCAGGGTACGTATGTCAGCTGATGACAGGGTGTTTTCGGCTGTCGCTGTTGCACGTTCGTCTGCCTGTCCTGATGTCCGGCACAGGCCTCTTATCCGACGGAGCGTGAACACCGAACGCTCCCTCCCCACTCGACCAGCCGCCGAACGGGCACCAACAGTGCGCGCCGCGCTCGCCACAGCAGCGCAGCGTTTGTCCCCGCAGACAAAAACGGCGCAGTATGACGCGGCGCCGCGCAAAAACGCCACCAGTGAGTGACAGCGGCCAGAGTCGGCAGCCTGCTCCTGCTTCCCGGGCGTCCTCGGAGGCATATCCTCCGAGGAGGCAGCCTTGAAGGCGGTCCTCCTCTTCAGCGAGGAGCGAGGCGTCACGACTACGAGGCGAGCGAGGCACGGCCACCCAGGACGGGTCCGAAGAGCGCCGCTTTGACAGTTTGGTGTGTGTTTTTGCGCGCGGGCAGTCTGGATTCCGGGGCGTTCGGTTGGCACCGTTGGCGCCCCGCCGAGTGACCCTGTCACCTCTGACGTCCCTCTGTCCGACTGTCGGACTGTCGGACTGTCGTTGGGTGTTGCTAACGCCTCACTGGCCACCAAACAGTGAGATAACCAGCAGACGACTGCATAGGCCGTGCTATGTAAATCCGCCCGCACGGACTAGCGCCAGCCACTTGATATTTGACGTTACGACTAATGAAAAGCGTAGAAACCTACATATATAGGAATGTGAGCGCAAATATTTGCCGGAAAAAGAAGTTGCAATGCGACGAATTGCGACCTATATTGAGATCCAGGAGAAAAGGCAATACATACCTGAAAAGTCGCGAGCAAAAGTAAACGTACGAACAATTTCGCATTGATAAAAACTGCTTGGCAAATAAATGTTCAAGAGGCTCAAACAACTCAGCAACAAACAGGTTGTTCATAATTCAGCCAACTTTGTGTTGTCTTAGTTTGCATACTTGGTTGTTGCATACTTGGAGCGGAAGCTCGGCTGCTCTCAAAAGCGTTCGGATAATTATCAAATATAATTTCGCTTTAATTTCCGGTCTTTTGTTTTGCGCGTGTTGCCATTGAAGTCATCCAAGACTCATTAATTCGATAGTACATCCAAAATAGAACCAGCATCCTGTTCATGTTATTCGTATACCTAAGGTATAAATCACAAGTTGCGGGTCGAGGTTGGCAATGATTTCGGGGACAGCAGGCATCTAAGTATTCACTTTTGGATTTCACTCTTCTTTGAAACAGCTCCAAGCATTTTGTGACAATATTTATGAAACATTTGCATTCGCGCCAAAGGTATAATAATTTGTGTCTTCTTCTGGTGCTCAGCACTAACACTACGAAATAAACACGCTAAATTGCTGAGTGTTGGAGATTATTTTCAGAAAATGGAAGATTGCTTAGCATTTAAGTCGGATTTTTTTTTAGAGCTCCTAGTTCTTCCTCCTAACCAGCTTAGCGTTGCTAGCACGGAAGTTTAGAAGGTACATTGCACATGGTCAATGGATTCCACACACAAAGAAGATACTAGCATAAGCCGATTCTTAATCGTCGTTGAACTACATGCACAGCAACTGATCTTTCATACCCGCAGACTAGATGCTGTGCTCGGGTTCAGGCATAGGTGGAAAAACACAGGCTCCCAATCGCCTTATTAAAGTTGATGTTGTAGTCAGCTAAAAATACATTACCCAGGTAATTGGGATACATCACGATATGGCTACAACATAAAATAACAGCTGGGGCACCTACAAAGGTATATGGTAAAAGGTGTTCTAGTTTTCCTTATGCGATATACCAATCATGCCTTGATCAAACCAATGACTCTCTTCAAATGATTCTTTAATTCTGAACTAATATGGTGAATGATGCAACAACAAATAACTAAATAACTAAATAAATAAATGGTATGCTATAGGATTTCGTTCATAACATGCGTAAATACACAGTCGTACCATCATAACACAGATAGCATTCCATACAGTACAGAGTAACGCCTTGCAGTTCGGAGACCTGACAGCTCTGAGCTGTCGGTCGCCGGGCGGTTCGGTGACGCTCAGCTGTCGCTCGCCGGGCGGTTCGGTGACGCTCAGCTGTCGCTCGCCGGGCGGTTCGGTGACGCTCAGCTGTCGCTCGCCGGGCGGTTCGGTGACGCTCAGCTGTCGCTCGCCGGGCGGTTCGGTGACGCTCAGCTGTCGCTCGTCGGGCGGTTCGGTGACGCTCAGCTGTCGCTCGCCGGGCGGTTCGGTGACGCTCAGCTGTCGCTCGCCGGGCGGTTCGGTGACGCTCAGCTGTCGCTCGCCGGGCGGTTCGGTGACGCTCAGCTGTCGCTCGCCGGGCGGTTCGGTGACGCTCAGCTGTCGCTCGCCGGGCGGTTCGGTGACGCTCAGCTGTCGCTCGCCGGGCGGTTCGGTGACGCTCAGCTGTCGCTCGCCGGGCGGTTCGGTGACGCTCAGCTGTCGCTCGCCGGGCGGTTCGGTGACGCTCAGCTGTCGCTCGCCGGGCGGTTCGGTGACGCTCAGCTGTCGCTCGCCGGGCGGTTCGGTGACGCTCAGCTGTCGCTCGCCGGGCGGTTCGGTGACGCTCAGCTGTCGCTCGCCGGGCGGTTCGGTGACGCTCAGCTGTCGCTCGCCGGGCGGTTCGGTGACGTTCAGCTGTCGCTCGCCGGGCGGTTCGGTGACGCTCAGCTGTCGCTCGCCGGGCGGTTCGGTGACGCTCAGCTGTCGCTCGCCGGGCGGTTCGGTGACGCTCAGCTGTCGCTCGCCGGGCGGTTCGGTGACGCTCAGCTGTCGCTCGCCGGGCGGTTCGGTGACGCTCAGCTGTCGCTCGCCGGGCGGTTCGGTGACGCTCAGCTGTCGCTCGCCGGGCGGTTCGGTGACGCTCAGCTGTCGCTCGCCGGGCGGTTCGGTGACGCTCAGCTGTCGCTCGCCGGGCGGTTCGGTGACGCTCAGCTGTCGCTCGCCGGGCGGTTGTGGCGCCACTGCGGTCTTTGTAATGTTTTCCGTCCGCGAGAGGCGCGGCTGACGAGCGTTCGACTGACACGGCGGCGGATTACCTCGTCAGTCGTCAGTCGTCAGTCGTCAGTCGTCAGTCGTCAGTCGTCAGTCGTCAGTCGTCTGTCCGCCCGTCCGCTGCCGGTGTGGCCAGGTTGGACGCACAGGGCGGCGGCTGGTGGAACGGTCGGTTCGGTCGGGTGGTCGGATGGTCGGTCGGTCGGTTCGGTCGGGTAGTCGGATGGTCAGTCGGTCGGCTCGGTCGGGTCGTCGGATGGTCGGTCGGTCGGGTGGTCGGATGGTCGGATGGTCGGGTGGTCGGATGGTCGGACGGTCGGTTTGGTTTGGTAGTCGGATGGTCGGTTTGGTGGGTGGTCGGATGGTCGGATGGTCTGTCGGTCGGTTCGGTCGGGTGGTCGGATGGTCGGTCGGTCGGTTCGATCGGGTGGTCGGATGGTCGGATGGTCGGTCGGTCGGTTCGGTCGGGTGGTCGGATGGTCGGTCGGTCGGTTCGGTCGGGTAGTCGGATAGTCGGTCGGTCGGTTCGGTCGGTCGGTCGGCTCGGTCGGTCGGTCGGGTGGTCGGATGGTCGGTCGGTCGGTCCGGTCGGGTAGTCGGATAGTCGGTCGGTTGGTTCGGTCGGTCGGTCGGGTGGTCGGATGGTCGGTCAGTCGGTTCGGTCGGGTAGTCGAATAGTCGGTCGGTCGGTTCGGTCGGGTGGTCGGATGGTCGGTCGGTCGGTTCGGTCTGGTAGTCGGATGGTCGGTCGGTCGGTTTGGTCGGGTAGTCGGATGGTCGGTTTGGTCGGGTGGTCGGATGGTCGGATGGTCGGTCGGTCGGTTCGGTCGGGTGGTCGGATGGTCGGTCGGTCGGTTCGGTCGGGTGGTCGGATGGTCGGTCGGTCGGTCCGGTCGGGTAGTCGGATAGTCGGTCGGTTGGTTCGGTCGGTCGGTCGGGTGGTCGGATGGTCGGTCAGTCGGTTCGGTCGGGTAGTCGGATAGTCGGTCGGTCGGTTCGGTCGGGTGGTCGGATGGTCGGTCGGTCGGTTCGGTCTGGTAGTCGGATGGTCGGTCGGTCGGTTTGGTCGGGTAGTCGGATGGTCGGTTTGGTCGGGTGGTCGGATGGTCGGTCGGTCAGTTCGGTCAGGTAGTCGGATGGTCGGTCGGTTGGTTCGGTCGGGTGGTCGGATGGTCGGATGGTCGGTCGGTTCGATCCGGTAGTCGGATGGTCGGTCGGTCGGTTCGGTCGGTTCGGTCGGTTCGGTCGGGTAGTCGGTCGGTCGGTTCGGGCGGGTGGTCGGATGGTTGGTCGGTCGGTTCGGTCGGGTAGTCGGATGGTCGGTCGATCGGTTCGGTCGGTTCGGTCGGTTCGGTCGGTTCGGTCGGTTCGGTCGGTTCGGTCGGTTCTGTCGGTTCGGTCGGTTCGGTCGGTTCGGTCGGTTCGGTCGGTTCGGTCGGTTCGGTCGGTTCGGTCGGTTCGGTCGGTTCGGTCGGTTCGGTCGGTTCGGTCGGTTCGGTCGGTTCGGTCGGTTCGGTCGGTTCGGTCGGTTCGGTCGGTTCGGTCGGTTCGGTCGGTTCGGTCGGTTCGGTCGGTTCGGTCGGTTCGGTCGGTTCGGTCGGTTCGGTCGGTTCGGTCGGTTCGGTCGGTTCGGTCGGTTCGGTCGGTTCGGTCGGTTCGGTCGGTTCGGTCGGTTCGGTCGGTTCGGTCGGTTCGGTCGGTTCGGTCGGTTCGGTCGGTTCGGTCGGTTCGGTCGGTTCGGTCGGTTCGGTCGGTTCGGTCGGTTCGGTCGGTTCGGTCGGTTCGGTCGGTTCGGTCGGTTCGGTCGGTTCGGTCGGTTCGGTCGGTTCGGTCGGTTCGGTCGGTTCGGTCGGTTCGGTCGGTTCGGTCGGTTCGGTCGGTTCGGTCGGTTCGGTCGGTTCGGTCGGTTCGGTCGGGTAGTCGGTCGGTCGGCTCGGTCGGGTAGTCGGTCGGTCGGTTCGGTCGGGTGGTCGGTCGGTCGGTCGGTCGGTCGGTTTGGTCGGGTGGTCGGATCGTCGGTCGGTCGGTCGGTCGGTTCGGTCGGGTAGTCGGATGTTCGGTCGGTCTGTTCGGTCGGGTGGACGGATGGTCGGTCGGTCGGTTGGCCAGTTAGTCACCCAACCGTACGCGCGGTTCGGACAGACACAGAGTGGTCGGAAACGGCCTCATGGATGGCCACAGGCGATTTCTGGATATTTCTGGATATTTCTGGATATTTCTCGATATTACTGGCTATTTCCGTTACATTTTGGGTATCACTATCTTGCAAATTCAGCAAATCACATGAGCAATACAATGTTATACTCTGGTCCGCTAAGATCGCTGAGATCGTCTCCACCTAAAGGCGCAGCCGCGCTAACTCTCAGCAGTTACCTAAAATAGGTATTTTGTTCTGCCGGTATCATAAAACCAGTGTTTATTGACAAAAATATTCAAATGTAGGATACAAAACGGAACAGGAATGAAATTAGGGAACATTAAATAATAAATCTTCATTAATCTTCATGATGATATATCACCACGACGAACTGAAGCGATATTGTATGCATTACTATCATTTCTGGATTATATTATATCATTTCTGGATTATGCTAATGCCTCCCGATGCTATGAGTGACTACATATTTTGCATACATTTGTTCGAAGCTTCTGAATGGTTGAATTTATGAGAGCACACCCCCTTGCCAAATAAAACTTATGTTATGCAACCTAGACACCCATTATATGATTGCGCAGCTTTTGTTTTCATTAAAAATGAGGAATGCTATACTAATTGAAACATTAAGTAAAGGTCGAGCAGTGCTGAAGTTATACCTGACAAGGCCGCTGCCATCGGCCTCAGGTCCTCCCAGACAGGGGAAATAGCGAGAGCACTGACGCACCTCTTCCCATCTGTCTATTGCTTTGTATAGTGTTTAGTGATCGCAGATAACGCCATGGAAGTGTCCTCCAAGCATGTGTTTTAAACTTTCTCATAAAACTAAAATGTACATTCTTCTGCATGTGCCAAACTGAAATCCCCGAGCGACCTCAGGAGCTCTTTTGTTTTTTGCTCTTTCGCTCGCAATGCGAAAAACTGCAATCCAATTGCATTACTCTGTTACACGTTGTGCATGTGGGCGTGTGGCGAGTGCCGCCGTCTTCCCAGTGGCAGGTGACTGCCGTCTTCCCAGTGGCAGGTGACTGCCGTCTTCCCAGTGGCAGGTGACCGCCGTCTTCCCAGTGGCAGGTGACTGCCGTCTTCCCAGTGGCCAGTGCCGCCGTCTTCCCAGTGGCAGGTGACTGCGGTCTTCCCAGTGGCAGGTGACTGCCGTCTTCCTAGTGGCAGGTGACTGCCGTCTTCCCAGTGGCCAGTGCCGCCGTCTTCCCAGTGGCAGGTGACTGCCGTCTTCCCAGTGGCCAGTGCCGCCGTCTTCCCAGTGGCCAGTGCCGCCGTCTTCCCAGTGGCAGGTGACTGCGGTCTTCCCAGTGGCAGGTGACTGCCGTCTTCCTAGTGGCAGGTGACTGCCGTCTTCCCAGTGGCCAGTGCCGCCGTCTTCCCAGTGGCAGGTGACTGCGGTCTTCCCAGTGGCAGGTGACTGCGGTCTTCCCAGTGGCAGGTGACTGCGGTCTTCCCAGTGGCAGGTGACTGCCGTCTTCCTAGTGGCAGGTGACTGCCGTCTTCCCAGTGGCCAGTGCCGCCGTCTTCCCAGTGGCAGGTGACTGCCGTCTTCCCAGTGGCCAGTGCCGCCGTCTTCCCAGTGGCCAGTGCCGCCGTCTTCCCAGTGGCAGGTGACTGCGGTCTTCCCAGTGGCAGGTGACTGCCGTCTTCCTAGTGGCAGGTGACTGCCGTCTTCCCAGTGGCCAGTGCCGCCGTCTTCCCAGTGGCAGGTGACTGCGGTCTTCCCAGTGGCAGGTGACTGCGGTCTTCCCAGTGGCAGGTGACTGCGGTCTTCCCAGTGGCAGGTGACTGCCGTCTTCCTAGTGGCAGGTGACTGCCGTCTTCCCAGTGGCCAGTGCCGCCGTCTTCCCAGTGGCAGGTGACTGCGGTCTTCCCAGTGGCAGGTGACTGCCGTCTTCCCAGTGGCAGGTAACTGCGGTCTTCCTAGTGGCAGGTGACTGCCATCTTCCCAGTGGCCAGTGACTGCCGTCTTCCCAGTGGCCAGTGCCGCCGTCTTCCCAGTGGCAGGTGACTGCCGTCTTCCCAGTGGCCAGTGACTGCCGTCTTCCCAGTGGCCAGTGCCGCCGTCTTCCCAGTGGCCAGTGACTGCCGTCTTCCCAGTGGCCAGTGCCGCCGTCTTCCCAGTGGCAGGTGACCGCCGTCTTCCCAATGGCAGGTGACTACGGTCTTCCCAGTGGCAGGTGACTGCCGTCTTCCCAGTGGCCAGTGCCGCCGTCTTCCCAGTGGCAGGTGACCGCCGTCTTCCCAGTGGCAGGTGACTGCGGTCTTCCCAGTGGCAGGTGACTGCCGTCTTCCCAGTGGCAGGTGACTGCGGTCTTCCCAGTGGCAGGTGACTGCGGTCTTACCAGTGGCAGGTGACTGCGGTCTTCCCAGTGGCAGGTGACTGCAGTCTTCCCAGTGGCAGGTGACTGCCGTCTTCCCAGTGGCCAGTGACTGCCGTCTTCCCAGTGACAGGTGACTGCCGTCTTCCCAGTGGCAGGTGACTGCGGTCTTCCCAGTGGCAGGTGACTGCGGTCTTCCCAGTGGCAGGTGACTGCGGTCTTCCCAGTGGCAGGTGACTGCCGTCTTCCCAGTGGCAGGTGACTGTGGTCTTCCCAGTGGCAGGGGACTGCCGTCTTCCCAGTGGCAGGTGGTGGCTGCCGTCTTCCCAGTGGCAGGTGACTGCCGTCTTCCCAGTGGCAGGGGACTGCGATCTTCCCAGTGGCAGGTGACCGCCGTCTTCCCAGTGGCAGGTGACTGCGGTCTTCCCAGTGACAGGTGACTGCCGTCTTCCCAGTGGCCAGTGCCGCCGTTTTCCCAGTGGCCAGTGCCGCCGTCTTCCCAGTGGCAGGTGACTGCCGTCTTCCCAGTGGCAGGTGACCGCCGTCTTCCCAGTGGCAGGTGACTGCGGTTTTCCCAGTGGCAGGTGACTGCCGTCTTCCCAGTGGCAGGTGACTGCGGTCTTCCCAGTGGCAGGTGACTGCGGTCTTCCCAGTGGCAGGTGACTGCCGTCTTCCCAGTGGCAGGTGACTGCGGTCTTCCCAGTGGCAGGTGACTGCGGTCTTCCCAGTGGCAGGTGACTGCGGTCCTCCCAGTGGCAGGTGACTGCCGTCTTCCCAGTGGCAGGTGACTGCAGTCTTCCCAGTGGCAGGTGACTGCGGTCACGTGTGGGCGGTGTCGGCCGATAATACCGTTTCTCATCATTGCCGCGGCGCCGGCACCGGACCGAACACGACACGTGCCGCTCTACTGCTGGCTTCTGAGAGCCCGTCCTGAACAGAGTTCATCCGCGCAGCACTTCAAGGAACCGAGCAGTAGCACCACCGCTCCATCTCCGCCTCCGCCTTTGCCTCCGCCCCCGCCCCCGCCTCCGCCCCGCCTCCGCGCCGCCGCCGCCGTCGCCGGGACTAAATTACACCATACGCTGGTGGTCCGCGTCCGTGTGGTCAGAACCGGCGGTAACCGGCGCCATAAGCGGCCACGGGCGGCGTGGGGGCCTGCTCCAGGATCACTATTGATGAGGGCAGTTCGGCAGGAGGCAGGAGAATGATTGGCGGCAGCAGAGGTGTGCTGGAGAATACTGCGAGGCAGGCCGTGCAGTGGGTGGAGATAATGTGAGAATCACGCCTGTGGCGTGGAGGTGTATAATTAGGTTAGCCGTGATGGAGGAGGTAAAGGCTCCGAACACTAGAGAGGAGTGGGGTGCTGTTCAGCGAAGACTCTCGAATCTGAGCTGGACAACATTCCAAGCCCGATTTCCACGGTAGTGAAACAATGCCCAGCAAGTAAACCAGTTGCCGGCTTTCTTCTTAAGCAGGCACCTGGTGCAGCCGGTTTGGTGTACCTCATGGCTGCTCGGCCGCTTCAAACCGCCCGAACATTTTTCAACCATCGAGCGACTGTAGCATTTCTAGCAACTTAGCATAATCCGCTCTCCGAGCAGGAGTGGGCGATTACTGCCCTTACATCGCGATGGGGGGTGGGGGTGGGGGGGGGGGGGGGGGTGTCGGTGAGCAGCCGGCGCAGAGAAGAAGCGGGGCCCAGGCAAACTGATAACACGGCATCACCATCATCATCACGACGGCGCTGAGCATCGCTCCCATCTCACTGGCGCCGCGCAAGCTCACCATCAACCACGCCCTCTAAACACCAACATCGATTGTTCTCAGATGCAGACGAATTTGGTACCGCGCCTGTAAACCACTATCTAAACAGTCACCATTGATTATTGATAGATATACCCGAATTTTGCGCTCCCTTCACGTTCTCTGACGCCCACCACCCATGCTTTTCCAACAAACAAAAACGTTACGCACTAACTAGTTTAACCGGCGCCGTGCCGGTGCTCGGCGCCACCTTCGCCGTGCCGGGAGGAGGGTGTTTAGACACGCCCCCTCCAACTCGAAAACTAAAAGGGCTAGAAAGACGCGAAAAGCAGGTTCGAAAGCTCTCGACAAGCAAATTCGAAAGTACTTCAAATAATATTTTTTCCTGAAGCCAATATTGAGGTCACCGGAGGTCATCAAAAGTCAAATTTTCCAGTTTTAGGACTCCGCTCCAGCAACCCCCATATATCACAGGAGCTATGATAGATAGGAGCAAACGGAAACATCAATGGAAAGCTATTGGAACATGCAATCGACAAGGAGTCATCAGATTTTAGCTCAGGTCAATAGTTTAGGCTCCAGAGCTCATCAAATGTCAAAAAGGCTATATTTTACAAAACAGTTGTTCACGAATAGCTTTTTACCTAATAACGACAAGGCAATAATTGTGATGCCATCGTGTTTGTCTCGTCAAGTCGCTTCGACTCATATTAATGTTGACCAGGATAGGTCAACTTCAAAATTTGACCTCAAGTCAAGGTCAAGGGGTGACCCAAGTAAGTCATGTTGCATGTTGGAAGACGTGCCTTGAAGCGAAAACACATTGGTGTCGGTTTCACTTCTCTATCGTCATTAAGTCGAGAGCATGCAACTGTTGGTGACCTCGGATGACCTCGGCTGACCCTGTAGGGGTCACTGAACAAAAATGGCATATAGATCATGAAGAATGGCCTATAATAACATGATCCAGAAGGAATTAGACTGATATCTTGCGTATCCTTGGAATAGGAAGCATTTGAATATTTCCTCTTTGACTTATAATGAGGAGGTCACGAAATTGACCCGACCTTAGGTCGCTGATATACAAAAATCCAAGATAAACGAATTGTAGATATATATGACCTTATGAAATCCTGTAAGTGTAAAACCGATCATCCAAAAACTGTGACTGTGGTACGACCACAAGTTTCTTTGGAGGTGGGGTCACGTGACCTGGTCTGGTGACCTGACCTGAGATGACCCGAGGTATTTTTGTTAAAAAAATGTGCGGAATTGATGCCCAAACAGCTGTACCAAAAACGGCGGCGCTGCGCGCAGCTGTTTTTTCGCTATCCTCGAAAAACCTGAGGGGGGGGGGGTCTAAACACCCCCCGGACGGCGCGGGTTAACGGCTTTTGTTACGTGCGATATAACTGGGAAACAGTGGGATGCCTCGGACCGCAAGCGGCTTGGGGGCATGCGAAGGAAGCCGGCAGTTAAGACCAGCCGGTGACCGCAGAGTCGGCAGTCGGCGGGCAGCTGGCTGCGCTGCAGATGCGGCAGTCAGCAGTCAGCAGTCAGCAGTCAGCAGTCAGCAGTCAGCAGTCAGCAGTCTGGAAATGCAGTCAGCTGGCTCGTCATCCTCCGTCCTTACCCCGACCTCAGTGCTGGCTCGTCACTCAGCCTGGGCGCTGCCCTGCGGCTGCCGTGCTCTCTACTCGTCCCAGAGGCCGTCCGATCGACGAGCAGTGCGCACGACATGCCTCGCGCCCTGCACGAGCTCACCTGCGCCGCCGGGACGGCCGAGACGCGCGTGCGACCGGCTCGTTGGCGGACGGCGCCTATCGACGAGGCTGCGACACGGCAGCGGCGTCACTGGCCTCGGTCTTTTAATGCTGAGTGCAAACAGCTGGTGTCACGCCCAGCGGAGCCGGTCCCCCGGTAGTCCCCGGCAGCGGCGGGGACTGTGGAGGTGCTCCCATAGCGTCCAGGGCGTGTGCAATCACCCCGCCTCCCGCCTCCCGCCTCCCGCCTCCCGCCTCCCGCCTCCCGCCTCCCGCCTCCCGCCTCCCGCCTCCCGCCTCCCGCCTCCCGCCGGAGGGCTTCCCGCCAGCTTCTCAGTGCGCCCGCCGGCTGGTTCTCGGCGATGAACGGCGCGGCGGGCTGACCAGGAGAACTTGCTCATTGGACGTGTGGTTCATCAGCGGAGGTTACGGTGGCTAGCGGCGTGTGAGATCCGACATCAGAGACGCCGCCACGCCGCCGCCGCCGTCGCCACCGCCACCGCCACCGCCGCCGACGGCGCCGCGCAGCCTGAACGAGACGGATACGGCATTAGCATATAGATCGCAACTCACACCGCCGCCCGGCAGGCCTGAACCAGCGACATCCGGTCAGCCCGGGGGTCAGCCTGGGGTCAGCTCGAGGTCACGGCGGCGGCGGCGGCGGCGGCGGCGACGGCGGGGCACCGGCCGGAACAGCGCGGCCGGGCGGCGCCGGTGGCGGCCGCCCAGCCTGTGCGGGCGGTCACCTCCCAGGTTCAATTAGCTCGTTTGTTGCAGTGCAATCGGCGCCGTAAGCCCTGCTGTTGGACCGGGCGCCGCGCCGCGCCACCCAGCCGTTAGCGGCGCCGTTAGCTGCGATTATGGCGCGGCGGCGCGGCGGTGCGAGGATGCCGCGACTGCGGCGGATGGCGCGGCGGTGGTGACGCGGGGCGGGTTCGAGGCGCCCTGCCGTCGCCGCCGTGGGACCCAGCAGCTCTCGGTCTGTGTCGGGGAAGGCCCGGAGCGTCCCTGCCGAACACCGTGACCCTGCCGGAGATGTAGTGATGGGTCGCGGGGGGCGCGGACCGCTCCACCACGTCACCAGATTAGAGCTGGGCAAAATCGGATCGATCTGTCCGGCCGCGGCGAATCAGCTGTCATCAGAGCGGCGAGCGAGCCAGCGAGCAGATCAACGTCCGCCGCGTGGCGTCGGCACATCGCTCACAGTGTGGCAGCTCGACACCGATAGACGCCTTTCGCGGAACGAGTGCAGCAAAAATGGTGTCCGAGCTGAGTAGCCGATCGTGTCTGATTGTCAGCAGATTTGGACCGGCCGCGGTGCCCGTATCGGACCCAGTCGAGCACGGCCCGCGCCACAGGACGCTCAACTTCCGGTCGGAGTTCTGTGACAGTGTGTTCTCCGACAGGATATGTGCCGGTGAATGGGCTTTATCGCCAGAACTACATCGAATTCGGCTTTAAGATATGCATACACCGGAACGGCGGTTCCCTCACGTTTTGCGTGCGAACGTCGCAATCAGAAATCTCCGCGCAGGGGTATTATTTTCTGGACTTGTTTGGTTCAACCAAGGTTTAAAATGAAATAAGAATAGGAACTGAAAGCCATCGAAGCATGCAGACAGCATAAATAGCGAAATGTATGGCTATTAGTTTACCTTGGATCCGCTCAAGATAAATAGCGTCTACTAATGAACTTATCTAAAGTCACTTTGAGGTCAAAGACAAAATAACAAAGTGACGTGGGCTTCACTGAGCATATGAAACTGGTACAGGGTGTTTCATAAAAATGTATCCACTCGGAAATCTCGCGATAACTCCGGTAGTTTTGGTCGCAGGTCTTCAAACTCACCGGCATTGGAAAGCTGATGAAATTCAACATCACATATGTGATAACCAAACCCATCGACGTTCTATTCACTTAGCTTCAATGCAGCGAAATAGACCGACAAAATGCGACAAACACATAGCTATATGTATATCCGAAAAGGACGTGATCTTTTACAGATCTGAGGTAGCGCTGGAGCAGCAAACAGCAGGTCCTAAGCGCTGGATCAAACATGCTTGAGCAGCGAACAGTAATGAACATGAAACAACATGGCATGTCTGACAACAACGAAGTTACGACACTCGGGGCACCACTCTGACCAAGCCATGGCGGCGACCTCACATCAGATGCCGAAGTGTCGGCCGCCCGACTCCACACAAAGCTGCATCCTGCGTCGTATGTTGGCCATGACCTTGCGGCACATTTCGGCTGTGATGGTGGCCAGGATCTCCCTGATGCTCTCCGTCAGATCATTCAGAGTGCGTGGTTCGACCTCGTACACTCTTCCCTTGGTGAACCCCTAGCGAGCGCTACGTCGCAATGCTCCAGGAGTTCTTATTCCCGAAGATTCGGAACGGAACGGAATGTGGTTGCAACAGGACATGCAACAACAAGAACGAATGTGGATGCAGTGGCGCCCACTGCACACACCGCTCATGTCAGCCTGGACGCACTCAAGGCGAAGTTCGCTGACAGGCTCATCTCGCAGAAGACGGAATTTCCGTGGCCGGCCAGGTCACCCGACCTGAGCCCTCTTGATTTTTTTCCTTCGGGAGTTCTCCAAGGGAAGAGTGTACCAGGCACTCTAGATGACATGAAGGAGAGTTTCAGGGAGATCCTGACCACCATCACAGCGGACATGTGCCGCAAGGTCATGGCCAACATGCGACGCAGGATGCAGCTTTGTGTGGAGTCGGGCGGCCGACAATTCGAGCATCTGCTGTGAGGTCGCCGCCATGGCTTGGTCAGAGTGGTTCCCCGAGTGTCATGACTTCGTTGTTGTCAGACATGCCATGTTGTTTCATGTTCATTACTGTTCGCTGCTCAAGCGTGTTTAATCCAGGGCTTAGGACCCTGCTGTTTGCTGCTCCAGCGTGACCTCAGACCTGTGAAAGATCACGTCCTTTGCGGAAATATAGCTATGCGTTTGTCGCATTTTTTCAGCTAAGTGAACAGAACGTCGATGGGGTTGGATATCACATATGTGATGTA